>JAVJIF010026676.1:0-62488 GCA_038442645.1 Agave tequilana
AATTAAAGGGATTAAATCCAAGATTAAGATAAAGCCCAAATTGAATCCCAGATCCAGAGAGATCCGCGCAACAACCAAGATTCTAGAAGGCCACGTGGATAACAACTTCACAACCAACCTGCAACAGAATTCTGTTGCCCAACAACCTTCAAGTTGCCGACAGAATCTGGGAGTTTGCCGCAATTTGGCGGCAGATCTGGGTCAGTTGGATCTCGGATTTTGCGCCAACAACCTGGATCTCGAAGCTCTCTGAGCATATAAATACTGCACCTGGACCTGGAGCAAAGACTGAACAGAGAAGAGAGGAGAAATTGTTAGTTGTTGTAATTTTCATAGGTTTTTCTCTAGGTTTAGTTCTTTAGATCCCTCTTATTCTTCCCTAGAATCATTGCAAGAGAGAGTTGTAAGAGAGAGAGAGAGCTTGTATATCAAGGGAGTGACAACTTGAAGCAATGCAAGGATTGATCCATTCTCTACTCCTCTACTTGAGCGTTGGTTCTAGTTTAATTGCTTTCTTTATGTGCTTTCTTTACTTTCTTGCAATTTACTTCATGCTTTGCTTTTATTTGTTAATGGCTTGTAGCTAATTTTTCTACCATGTACTAGCTAACCACTAGCCTTGCCATTTCACTAACTCATGTGTGATTGCTATAGTTCATCTTGCAAGTTGGATGGTCTTCTCTTCTCCGATGGGTTAAACCACCCTTCATTTACATGAGAAAGTAATTAGATCAAACACGCAAGACAAAACCTACGCCGATGGAGTGACAACATGAGGCACGCCTTCACTATCACGGAGTTTAGTAAGTATTGGTAAGGTAGTAAGGTAAGCTAGTCATGGTTTGTTTTCTTCCATTTCATTCTTTCTAGTGTTAATACCAAATCCAATCTTGATTTCTTTTCCACTTTCCATCATGAACATATCATCCATTCTTTGATTTCTTGTTCCATGATTGTTTTATTATATTAAGCATAGAAGACAATTCGTTTACATTTCTTCACTACGATTCGTAACGCTTCTATCGCTAGCTCTCCCTGAGAATCGACTCGGTATAGCCTTATGCTATAGCGGAGATAGGAAAGGATACATCGATACATTTACATAAACCTTTCCGTCTAATCAATATAGCCGATGAAGAAGAGCCGGCCCCAATCAAAGGAGGGTGGCCGGCCCTATAAAGATGATGGGGTGGGGTTTGTGGAGAAGTTTTGTTGTGGTGTAGTTTGGAAAAGGTAAAGGAGAAGGTGAAGGCTTTGGTGGAGTTGTTGAAGTTGTGGTGCTTTAAATGGAGATGGAGGTGGAAGAAGATGAAGGTAGGAAGTTGGGAGAAGTTGTAGTAGTTGTTGTTGTTGTGGTGGAGATGAAGGAGGAGTGGTGGTGGTTAAGGTGTTGGTGAAGAGAAAATGAAGTGGAAAGGAGAAGAAAGGTTTATATAGGATTTGGAATGTGAAGGTGATGTAAAAAATATTTAGGGAGGGGGTTTTTTGTAAAATGGAGAGGTGAGGTGGCCCTTTGGCCGGCGGCCAGGTGATGGAGAGGAGTTGGAATTTGGAGAAGATATTTTTGAGGAAAGGAGAATTTTTGGAGGAAGAAGTAGAAGATAATGGAAGAATGGAGAAGTTTGGAGAATTTGGTGGAAGGAAAAGGAAGGAAAGAAAAAGGAAAAAGGAAAAGAAAATGAAAAGAGGAAGATATTTCTGAAAGAAAAAGTGAAATAATTAGAGTAGCGGATTCCCGGGATTCGGTTGCGGATGCGGAAAACTTCGGAAAAATACCGAAACGTCCGAAAATCAAGTATCTCGGAACGACCCGCAAAAATTCTCAAAAAATCAATAATATTATTCTAAGAATCATGGTGAAATCCATTTAAAGAAATTCTTTCTAATTTTTAAATTAAAAATCCTGGAATCGGCCACCAATATCGGTCGACACCAAATCTGGCAGAAATCTGATAAATTCTGAAAATTCCCAAAAAAATATATTAGATAGAAAATATTATCTAGAGAAAATATGGGAAAGAGGTTCTCAAAATTTGACTCCATTTATAAATTAAAAATCTAGGAATCGGTCAGTCAGTGGTGGGTCGACACTAGTGTTGAAGATTTTCCATTTTAATTCAGGAAAATTTCAGAAAATCATAGAAAATCTAAAATATTGGGAAATGATGTTTAAAACTGAAATCGGTCAAATCGGATACCAGAAAGACCAAATTGAGTAATACTCTAGGATCGGGTCCTGATTCAGAAAAGAGCAGACTATGAGGCCATGAATCCTGATCCAAGACAAAATGATCATATTCATAATACAAAATAAATATAGTAAGTAAATCGAAAAATACAATCGAAAAATCTGAATACGCAACTAAGTACGTATTCGGAGCGGGGTGTGTTACACCTTTCTTTCTTAGTTTCTATAAGCAATCAAAAGTAACATCTTTATATGCTTTTCTTTGTTTATATGTTCTTCTTTTTTTTACTTTTTTGGTTTTGATAAATATCCAAGTGAATCTAGAAGCATCAGTATAGCCATGTTTGTGTGAGTATCACCGATATTTCATGATGATGTTCTCCTCCTCAAGATTCCGTATCATTTCATTCTTGTTTATCTTGATGATGTAATGCGAATGGGGACTGAGCTCGATCTTATGGTTATGCATTGATCGCCTTCGAAGTAAGGTAAAGATATGCAAGGATTCTAGGTAAGTAATCAATCGAAAAAGGGTAAGTATTTCTTTTTGTTTTTCTTTCTTTTCTTTTAATCCTTTAGTTTAGATCACCACAATCTTCAAACTCTTTTCTAACTCTCTTTAGTTTCTTTATATAAATCTATTTTCCACTACACCTTCTTAATCTGCTACTTTCTTCTTAACCTTAACTTATTTTTCTTTTCAAGAATTAAAAGAAGATCTTTAACCATTGATTATAACTTAAAAGAGAACTTACTAAAAATCTTTCATTGCTAGTCTCTCCTTGTGGATCACGACCCGCATAGCCACTTGCTATCGCAATAGTATTGAGTACTTGCACTTTTATCTTAAGTTTTAAAATTCTGTATTTTTGTGTGCAGGTTCTAACTCAATCAAATTTTGGCGTTGTTACCGTGGAGGGACGGTATGTAATTCTCTTTTAAATTTACAATTTTGGTTAACTTTCTTCTTTGTTCTTGGTGTGCAGTGATAAATATGAAGGAAATATTTGCTGCAGTTGACATATAAGTGGCCCTGGACTCTGCTCAAGAAAGTAGAGCCCAGAAGCCTCATATTTGCTACATTCTGGTAGCAATTTGAGTGAACTACTAACCTGTATTTTTGCAAGTTGGCTGAATTGTAAAGTTTAAATATCTGTAACTATTTCTTTCCTTATATGACTCACTATACATACACTTCTAATTCAACAGTAAAAGGTTGATTGTAAATTTTAAAAATAGTTTAGACCTTGCATTTTGGCACGTGTCTATTTCGTTACATTTTCTATTTACTCTTGAAGAGTGCTCGAGTCAAGGTATGTGTGCATAACATTTAGTATAAGGTTCATTCTTGGATGAAATTGCTTGAGTGTTACTTTTTCTATATACTTGTACACTGCACTAAACTGAATTAAGGGCTTGTCCTATAAATAAGAAAAGGTGGGGAAGTTATTACCCTCCCTTAACCCACAAATAATTTCCTCACTCACTAACCCAAGCCTAACTAAAACTAAGTAGACGTTGGCCCTAGGGATATCTCGGACTCATATAGAAGACTGACCTAAGGGAGAAGTTGATTAGATTTTGACTCTTCCTAAATCGGTGTCTAAGGTTGGGGATTGAGGGGCGAACCCTGAAGGTTGGTGATTTGGCATAATTAGGCCCGTTACTTAGGCAAGGATACCTCCCACTGATCTTACCCCTACTTGGCCGATTAACTTATTGTCAGATTTAGCAATATACCCTCCGTAGACAGTCTAATCAGTTAGAAATCGTCAAGGTCTAAGGTTTACCCTAACTTAGATTAGATTTTTCCTTTTTGTTTGTTTATTTGTTTGTTTTTTTGTTTGATTTTGATAATTCTTGTGTGATATGGCTTATAGAAATAATTTTTTTAATTTTAATGGTAATCCATGTTACACCCTGACCTCTTTTTCGGATATTACCAACCCAGTATATCATAACTTTAACCAACTTAGTATGCCGGATTGGTCTTATCCGAATCAATACATGTCGCAGTCCCAATACTATGAACAAGACTGAAATAATCATCACTACTCTTCACAGAGTCAATGGGAATACAACTCCCCCGAGTCATATTGTCAACCACCTTACCAACATCCAGCTTCCTATACTCTTTCTCCTGAACAACCATTAGAAGAATCAATTGACTAGGAAAAGTGGATGGAAGCCTTAGATGAGCTTGAACGATGAATTAAAATTTTAGAAGACTCAGAATCCCGTCAAAATTTTTAAGTCACAGATCTTATTCTATTTTTCAAGAAGAACATGCAGAGTTAGAAAAGAGTATGGAATCCATAATTCGATTTCAAAATAATCCACTCGATATGATAGAAGCAAGACTTAATAGATTGGAAAACATGAGTAGGAATAAGGAAACTCTCCCTATCCAATCTTTTACTATTCCTAACACTTCTAGCCGAATCATGGTATCTTGAAAACTTTGACTAAGATTCAATTTCACTACAAAGCCTTGAACTTGACCAATATCAACCCATTAACGAATTGGCAAGTTTTCATTTTAATGAGATTGAACTTGATTATGAATGTGAACCCGATCCCCAACTTTGTGATTCATTTTTCATTTTCGAATCTATTTTGATTCCGATATTCTTACCCAATTTGGACCAATTTCTCGAGCCAATATTTATTCCTGTACCCATAGATTTAGAAATAGAATCACTAATTTTGGATAGTCACATTACGTTGATGGGAAAAAAATGTGAAATTCAATTCTTAGATTTAGACTCAATTCTTGCACCAAAACTGACTCTCGAACTCAAAGTTGATTTTTTCGAGTTTGTATTGGTTCCTGAACCTATCATTCTTCAGTCCAAGTCAACCATTCCACCAAGTCATATTCTTTTGTTGAACTTGGGTATAGACCATGATGACTCTGTGATGATTTTTCAGGACTGATCATGTAAAGGGAGTAAGTTTCACGATAGGATTTTTCAGATCCTATTCATACTGGGGACTGTAAATATGTAAATAGAAAAGAGGTCAATAAAGGTAGGTTCCGTGAACACTACATTATCTTGATTGGGTAGCAACGCTTGACCCAATCAGACCACCACCGAAACCACCACCTTAAGGTAATATTTTTCTTCCCTTTCTTCTTTTTCATGCATCTATGCATTAATTCATATATTGAGAACAATGCATGAGATAGGTGTTGGGGAGGGTCCTAACATAACTTAAGTTTTCCTTTTATTATTAAAACAAATTCTTTACTTTTAATAACTTTTTGAAAAGGAGAACAATATTTTGATATTTTTTTTAAGAAATTAAGTCAATTTTAAGGAATAGGAGAATTATAATTAGGATTTCTTATACTTGGTCAAAATAAGATGATTTGTTTTATTTTTAGGGTTAGGAAGAAAATTTGTGAAAGTAATTAGTCTTGATCTTTACCTTGATGAAATATGCACACTTTATACACTTACACACTTAGGGTTCAAAAATAAAGATTCTTATGCCTTATAAAAAAATATATAAAATAAACAAATCTAATTATTGATTAGCTAGGTGCTTTGTCCTAAGCAAGTCTTGGTATTTATGCAGAAGATGATTAGATAAGTTTGAAAAAAAACATATATATAAATCCTCTGATTAAGCTGGGTATTTGTGCCTCATGAAGTATAAGTATTCACGCCTAAAAAGGGTACATTTTATAAATAAAAATCTTTGATTTCGTGGCCTTGTTTGCTCGAGTGCTTAAGTCGTTAGGGGTGTTTTCTCACCTCGTGCCCTAAGCCTGTCCGGTTTGGGTGTCACCGACTAAAAGCTCATCACATGGGCAGATTAGAAAGCCTTATGGAATTAAGGAATATACCACCAAAAAAAATAAAAATAAATAAGGCATAAAAGTTAAAGTTAAAGAACTCTTAGTCAAAACTTCACAATCACGAAAGTACATATGACTTGGGGTAAAGTAATACACTAGATGAGAAATACAATTTGACTCCTTACTTTGATTGATGACATATTTTTGAATAGAGACTAAGTTTAGGAATGAAAACCCTCACGAGACAAAACTCGTCCTCTAGGGGGACCCTAGAGGTTTGACAGCTTGTTGCACATGATCAGTGCAATCGCGTGGCCTGCAAAAGTGGTCTAATAATTTTTAGCTTAGTTTTGTTGTTTTTCTCAAGGACAAGCAAAAGATAGGTGTGGGGGTGTGGTGGTCGTACACATGTTTTGCATTCTTTTCATTACACTCATACATTTATCGTGTATTAAATTTGCTAATTTTCTTATCTTAAATGTCTATTTTACAGAAGATAATCATGGAGAGAAAGAGGATTAAACCAAATAACTACCAGTTAAAATTAGATTTAACTGGATTTATTTGGTTAGCTGAGGATGATCCCAGATCTAGTCAGTTAAAAATCAGATTTTGGTGAATTAATTCGATTAACTTAAAAATCTATGAGGATATCACCATATCCAGAACAAATTAAGGATTGGAGCAAATGTTCAACTGAAGGTAACGTCAAATACAGAGAATAAATTCAAAATTCAAAGGGATAAATGGATAGAGAGAAGATCAACGGATGAGATGAAGCAATTTTGACTCAGATTCAGACTAGATACATTTTAGTATTTGAATCATAATTTTCGCTACCGAATCTCAAATCTGATTATTCAAGATTATCCAGAAAGAACACTAAAAGGGCTAAAACTCTTATGTTGATTAAGTTTTCTAATTCTATCATTTGATAAGTTATATTCAGCAATCAATACGCTAATAAGCTGCAGATTAGAATTGAATATTCACATCAAATCATGTTTGGAGATAAAGGGAGGATTCAAATTCAGAAATAGCAAGCTTTCCTCATCTTTAGACTCATTTTCTTATCCATTTCTATCCTATAAGTACCCCACACATCAGAGGCAAAGGGAACGATGAAGCAAAGATAGGTTCTTAGGCCAGTTTTTTTATTCTTTTTAATGTAGGTTTTTATTTTTCTTTTCATGTAATTTTTATTTCCTTATAAGCATAGGTTAGACTGAGATTCATGTAAGTAAGAGAGAGAGAATTATGTTGAGAGTGACACCGATGTAACCTCCTCTTTTCTTTCATAGTTTCTTCAAGCAATCAGAGGTAACATCTTTATCCTTTTTTTTGTTTATATGTTCTTCTTCTTTTTTTACTTTTTTGGTTTTGATGAATATTCAAGTGAATCTAGAAGTATCAGTATAGCTATGTTTGTGCGAGTGCCACCAATATTTCATGATGATGTTCTCCTCCTCAAGTTCATTTTGATGATGTAATGTGAATGGGGACTGAGCTCGATCTTATGGTTTATGTGTTGATCTCCTTCGAAACAAGATAAAACATGCAAGGATTCCAGGAAAGTAATCAATCGGAAAAGGGTAAGTATTTCTTTTAGGTTTTATTTCTTTTCTTTTAATCCTTTAGTTTAGATCACCCCAATCTTCAAACTCTTTTCTCACTTTTTTTAATTTCTTTGTATAAATCTATTTTTCATTTTCTTTACCTTCTCAATCTACCACTTTCTTCTTATCCTTAACTTATTTTTCTTTTTCTTTTCAAGAACTAAAAGAAGATCTTTAACCATTGATTGTAACTTAAAAGAGAACTTACTAAAAAGCTTCCATCGCTAGTCCTTTCTTGTGGATCACGACCTGCATAACCACTTACTATCACGGTAGTATTGAGTACTTGCACTTTTATTTTAAGTTCTGAAATTCTGTATTTTTGTGTGCAAGTTCTAACTCAATCAGCAATAGGAGCTAATCGCTTTCAATCGCAGTCGTAGGATCAAGCGTTGCATCAATGGCCTTGGTATTGCGCAGAAACGTGGCCAAAGCCGTGTTTTCACGGCAGAATCTTGGCTGTTATGCCAGCGATTGCACTGACAGTCTGTTACTGCCAGGTGTACTGTGGGAGCTTCTAGAACCATGAGGATATTCCCTGGTTCGTTACAGATGTGGTCTTCTTTGATGGGGGCTCTTTTAATCTCCTTTAAATCCTTGAATTAGCTTGGATTTGGGCCTTCTTCTTCATTAGAGAGTGGATTTAAAATTTAAGAGAAATAACCATTAAAAATCATATTTTCATTAATAAAATGCATGAAAATGTGATGCAAAATAATACAAAATTGAACACTAATCAATTATCAAGTAAATGGTTAGCTAGTTAGTGGTTACTAGTTAGATTGCCATGAAAAGAAACTAGCTAAGCATCACGTAGAGATGGAGAAGATTACAATAGAGAAGAAAGGAGACACAGTACATAGATTGTCACTCTCCTGTATAAAATCCCTCTTTCTGTCCTCTTAATCTATCTCACCCCTAATACATGTGCTTAAAATTAAGAAAAATATAAAAGAAAATAAAAAAAAACCTAAAACTAATCCTAAGGAGAGAAACCCTAATTCTCGTTGTTCAACCGTGTCTCTAGTCCAAAACATGCATATTTACAAGTAGAAGAAGGATTTGGAAGGCGAGATGAGGCCACGCGTCAAAGATCGACATATGAACCCACCAAAATGCCGCGTTTCCTCGGCATTTTAGCGACAATACCAGGGACTTAGGTCCCTAGTTTTTGTCCACTGCTTCCTCTGGTCTCGAGAAGCTTTTGTATGGTCTCAGATTTGGGTATTTGGATCCGTATTTTCTTCAAATTCACGCCAACTTCTTAATCCAATGTATCTTCTAGAAGCTCTCTAACTTGCCCTCCAAGTAATAAGATTTAATTACTCGAAATTAGGTTTAATTAGGCTCTTTTTCCGACTTTGCCCTTGAACTCTTGATTATCTGCAAAATAGATCAAAACACAGTTCAAAAGCGATGTTTTATTCATAAACTAGTAAGGAAATCCGATATGATAATGCTAAATTGTAGATTAATCAATAAGATTAAAAAAAAAGAATTGAAATGAAATGAATTTGTATTAAACCCAAACCTATGTAAAATAACTTATTACTTAAAAATAAAATGAAAATAAAAAGTGTCATATTTTTGCTAAGACCAAGTTTGAGCCCAAGCACCCAAGACCGAGAGCCCAATGACTTTACCAAGGTGCCACAATTATTTGTGATGTTTACTCTCATACTAGTATATTTTAACCCCCACTACAGTAACTTCAACTTCCCCTCTTTCTCTCACACTCACTAACTACTCCTCCATCTTTTCTCCCACTTGCTCCCACTCTCTACAACTTCCCCTGACCTTAAGGCATAAATTTCAGAGAGAGATTATAGGTATGGGAATATATATATATATATATATATATATATATATATATATATATATATATATATATATATATATATATATATATATATATATATTATTCATTATTCATCTCTTTACAAAACCCTAGAACAAGAAAGAATACCCTATTCTCTACACCTTATCTTCTCATATCACCTCCTCAACCCAACTAGAAGAAGATCGAAGCTTTGCTGGACGTGGAGGGGACTTACTCAGACTGAAGGGAAAGCGTTTCGGTCAGAAAATCTCAAACTATGAGATTTTTATTTTCGTTTAGGCATTTTGTCGAACACTTGCAAATATTCTGTTCTTCCACAAATTTCAGCATGATAAACAAGTTCTAAAATCACAAAAAAAATTGGTAGGATATCCTATATATGTCCCATAATTATCACTATTTTTAATAAATTTTACAGTTAGAAGAAAAAATCACAGCACAGTTCAGGCTCTCAGCCTCTAGCCGAGATTAGCTTACTGCTCTTGGCCCGGCCGAGACTGGCCTGGGCCAGGTCAGGGTATGCCACTTGCCAGGCTAGGCCACCAGGCCGCACCTAGCCAGATTAACAAACACGGGTTCGGGTCTGTTTTACAAACCTGAACCCGACCTATATTAAAAAAAGAAAAGAAAAAGGAAAAGGAAAAGAAAATAAATAAAATAAATTAAAATAAAATACATGAAATAATACTATAACATAATTACTGTAGCAATAATATTGTAGCAGACCCAAACTCAGACTCAGATTCAGACCCAATACTGTAGCAGACTCGTTACCGTAGCTAACAGACCCGTTATAAATTTTTAATTGATTTTACGCTTAATTAAATTCAAAAAAATCCAGAAAAATTAGAAAACTTTCAGAATTTTTTTTGTAAAATCAAAAATGAAAATGTGACTTTGTAAAATTATTTTGGCAATCATATCATATAGAATAGCTCAAAATTAAATATTTCTTTTAATTTATAATTGAATGTATATTACCGAGTTAATTTGCAAATTCTATATTCGGATCTGTGATGATCTAAGGTAAGTGCTTTTAACTATTTCTGCATGAATATATTTTATCACTATAAAATTTTATAATTTATACATTTATTTATATAAAAGGCAATTGTTTAATTGTTAATTTAAATTTCAAGCATGTAAAATAGTTAGAAAAAAGTAATATTCATGAAATAATTTTAGTGATATGTTTTTTCTCTGTAATGTTATTTATTTCCTGCATGTAACCATTTTATATATTGTAGATGAATAACTATAAATTTTGAAAATAATATTATGGAATTATTAAATGGTTGCTTTTTAGAGAAAATGTATTAAAAATAACTATTAATACAAAAAAATTCATAAAGTTAGATAAATGATCTTGAATATTATATTGGATAACTTATGATATTTGAATAGTTATACATGTATATTATATGAAATAAAAGAATTTGTTCCTGAAATTAATGAAAAATACTGTTGCCATGTATACACTGATATACACACGGATATTGATTGAATCCAGTTATTTAGGTAACACTAATATTTAAATATTTCACTGGGTGGGAAAATTATTAGAGGAGGCGGTATCAGTACTTTGGGTGGACCTAAGATATATATTGCGCAACCGAAATGAGGGTTCCACTGCAGGGTTCCCCGGAATGACTGGTGTCCATCTGATATTACTACTGTAACAGTTACTGTTACTGAGTACCTAGCAGTACGAACCTGATTTAGCACTAGGAAATTGGGGCCGTGGTACCAGGTATGTACGGGACCCACCTAAAGCACATAAACCATCTCTATCTATCAATTTCAAATAATAACATTCAATAATATACTTCTGATAATAAATTACAATATATAAAATATAATAGGCATGTAAATATTAAACTGTTAACATATGTCACACTCATGCATATTTATCTTATATCTTCTGATGTAAAGCATGCCATGATATTAGTGATGTCTTGAGTTCTCTATATGTACATGTTATTGCATCTTTCTTTTCTTTTTTTATCACCCACTAGGTCGCTTACTGATGACCCTGAGTTTGCTTGCTCAGATCCAGGTTCAGAAGCACCTTAGAACCAGGAGTTCTTCGAGCACGTGACAGAACTTCAGGGATACTGTTACATCCAGTTTTACTTGTGAGGATCTTATGTTTTATATACTTTGTTTTCCTTAATGTAATAATGTAGACTTTTGTGACATTTTGTACTTGTATAGTAAAGCTGGAATATGTTATAACTTTAGTGTATTGAACTTTTTTGTATTGAGGCTTAGCGTATTAATAATAATACGTTGCCAGCTCTCGTCGTGTACCCACAATAGTGTATTTTGGTTAGCGGGGCGTGACAAATGTGACCCCAATCCATAAGTTTGTGATTCAATTCTAATTTTTGAATCTATGTTGACTCCGGTATTCTTACCCAATTTTGACACATTTTTCGAGCCAACATTAATTTTCTACTCATAATTTTGAAATTGAATCATCTATTTTGGGAAATCACATTCCATTGATGGAAAAAGAATGTGAATTTTAATTCTTTGATTTGGACAAACTCTTAAACCGAAACTGACTCTCGAACCTAAAGTTGATTTTTCTGAGTTAGTATTGGTTCTGAACCTTTTATTTCAGAGCCCAAATCATCTATTAGATAAAATCACATTCTATTGTTGGACCAAGGTATAGACCATAATGACTCAGTGATAATTTTTCAAGATTGGTCATATAAAGGGAATGATTTTCATGATAGGATCATGCATGATCCTATTCATATTAGGGATTATAAATATATAAATAGGAAAGAGGTCATCCAAGGTGGGTTTCTAGATAATCCACAATATTTAGATTTAGCAGCAACGCTTGGCCCAATCCGATCTCCACCGGAACCACCACCTTGAGGTAATATTTTCCTTCCTTTCTTCTTTTTCTTACATATATGCATTCATTCTTACATTGAGAACAATGCATAAGATAGGTGTGGGGGAGGGTTCTAGCATAACATAGGTTCTTCTTTTAATTTATAAAAAAATATCATTTTCTTTGCTTTTAAAAACTTTTAAAAAGAGAAACAATATTTTGACCTATTTTTTGTAAGAAATTAAGTTAATTTTAAGGAATAAGAGAATCATAATTAGGATTTCTTATACTTGGTCAAAATAAGATTATTTGTTTGATTTCTAGGATTAAGAAGAAAAATTGAAAAAATAATTTAGTCTTGAATTTTACCTTGATGAAATATACATACGTTATACACTTACACACTTAGGGTTCAAAAATAAAGATTCATATGCCTTATAAAAAAGAAAATATATATATATATATATATCAAAAATTCTCTAATTAAGCTGGGTATTTATGGCTCGTAAAGCATAAGAATTTATGCCTAAAAGTGGTCCATATAATTAATAAAATCCTTAAGTTTTGTGGCCTTTTTTGCTCAAGTCCTTAAGTCCTTGTGGTGTTTTCTCATCTAGTGCCCTAAGACTATCTACTTTTGGGAGTTACTGATCTAAGACTCGTTACATGGGCAGATTAGAAAGCCTAATAGAACTAAGAGATAGTACCACAAATTTTTTTTGTAAGAATAAGGCATAAGAGTTAGAGTTTAAGAATCCCTAATCAAATTTCACGGTCACGAAAAAGCATATGACTTAGGGTAAAATAATAAACTGATAAGAAATATAGTTTAACTTCTTACCTTGATTAATAACAAGTTTTTATATAAACTAAGTTTACGAATGAAAAGTTTAGTTTTCCTATAACTTATAAATTACTTGAATTTTTACAAAAATACTTCAAATATTTCTCTCGTCTTTTCAAAATGCGTTTCGAAAATGCTAACACTTTATTTCTCTTTCAATATTGATTTTGTGGGTGTAATCTGCTGAAAACTCTCACGAGACAAAACTCATCCTCTAGGAGTAAGCTAGAGGTTTAAAGCTTGTTGCACATGCTCGGTGTAGTCGCGTGACCTGCGAAGTGATCCAATAAATTCTTAGGTTTAGTTTTCTTGTTTTGCTCGAGGATAAGCAAAAGATATGTGTGATGGTATGATCGTACATGTAGTTTGCATTATTTTTATTACATGACCACATTTATTCTATAATAAATCATGCTAATTCCTTATTTATGTCTTATTTTGCAGGTTTGTTTTAATGAAGGGAGAGAAGATAAGACCAAATAAGAGTCAGTTAAATTCTGATTTAATTGGATCTATTTGGTTAACTAAAGATAAAGTCAAATAAACACAATTAAAATCGGATTTAAAAGAATCAATTTGGTTAGCATAAAGAATCAAAGGGATATTGTTAAAATGCAGAGATCCAAAAGAGATATTATCAGAAAATCTTTTCTTTTAGGAAGCGATTTTGTCCATATCTCCAACCTTATCAGAAGATCTTTTCTGTTGGGCCAGCAATTTGGTCTCATTTTCAAACACACTTTCCCTTATCCATTTCAACCTATAAATACCACCCACTTTAGAAGGCAAAGGGGCACCACTCAACAGAGAGTTTAGGCTAGTTTTTATCTTTAGTTTTTAATTTAGGTTTTTTTTTCTTATGTAATTTTTCATTTTCTTTATAGCTTAGGTTGGAGAGAAATCCATATGAAAAAGTGAGAGATTGGTTTTCAGAAGAGACATTTGATGTAACTTGATCCTTTTTCTTATAGTTTTTCAATGTAATTGAAACTTGGTTTTTATATTATTCTTCTTATTTTTCTTTAGTACTTGTCCTCTCATGTTTGATCTGAAATCGAGTAAATCTATTGGACGGACTAGGCCTTGACTTCGCAAGAGCAACTGATGGTTTATGACGATAGATTCCACTTCTAAACGGGTAAGTTCTGTATCATTTTATGCTTACTTTTTCATAGTTTTGATGATACAATATAGGCAGTTGGAATGAGGAGAATCTTATATTTCATGTGGTGATCGCCTTCAAGCCAAGAAAAGTTGTTGCTTAGGGTCCAAAGTGAGGTAAGCATAAATAGGTAAGTAAACTTTAGATTTTTTTTCTTTCTTTTCATTTCATAGTTTAGAAATACTTCTAAAAAATCAATACTTTCCTCCTTTCTTTTGGTTCTTTCTCTTTTAGTTTAACTCTTCTTTTAAATTTAAATGATTTCAAAACCATCTTCATCTATCTTTCTCTTTCTTTTTTAACTTAACATAGCTTTCATTTTTCTTTTCTTTTAAAGAATAAAGAAGAACTTTTAACCAGTTTTAATAACTCATAAGAACTTACTAAACGCTTCCATCATAGTCCCTCCTTGTGGATCACGACCTACATAGCTACTAGGTATAGCGGTAGTATTAAGCAATCTAGCACTATATATTCTTTAATTCTAAAATTATGTATTTTCTATGTGCAGGTTTATCTCAATTAATGATTGAACCTGATATATAAGCATAATTTCAGGGAGGGCTTTTCATGCTCTCCATTTTGTTTACTTAAATAACTCATGTGTTTTATCATCCTCAAAAAGAGGAAGATTGTTGTCATCCTCATGTTTTTTGTTTTGATGATTACAAATCACATGAAGTTATTTTGTGCTAATCAAGTTCTAGTGTTTATAAGTTTACAGGGTTCAAGAGATTGGAAGTTATTTTTTCTTTCTCAGAAGAAAAGTTTTGAAGAAATTAAGTTGATTCGAAGAAGGGATTTAAGCTCGGACGATCAAAAGCATGAATTTTAAAGAAACCCTCTTGATGATAACTTGAAGAGAGTGTAATCCTATATAAGATTTTAGAGTGTTTAAGTTTTAATGTTGAATTGATGCTCAAGAGTTACAAACAAAAAATACAAGTTTTCATATCTAGTTTTTAGGTTTTGATATTTTTATAAAATTGGTTTTATTATGTACTCTATATTTTCCAAGTTTTATTTTTAAATATCTCAAATAAAGTTCACATGTTTGGAATATGTATTGGTTTTCAATCTCGCATGTTTGTGCTGAAATCTATCTATATGAACTTGTTTTTGAAAGAATTTATAAAAATCTATTTTTATTAAAACATGTTTAAAAAAATATAGTTGAAATTCTTTAGTTTTGTTGAGACAGTCAGGTTTTGTTGTCGGCAGCTCAATTGATCTGTTGACAGGCCACAACTAGACTGTCAACAGTTTTTTCAGTGAACTGTCGACAGCTGTTTCCAGTAACTCGTGTTTTGATTGTATGTTGGCTTTTTGTCGATAGTCCAAGAGGATTGACGATAGCTGATACGCTGTGTATCAGCAGAGCTGTTGACAGGCTCATTGGACTGTCGATAGTCTAGCTCTGCAATGGCTAAAAAATTTAGCCGTTGCATCTCTATTGCTTGCACTTGTGCTTTTTCTTATCTCTATTGCTTGCACTTATGTTGCACTTGCTATTCATCTCTTGCATTATTCATACTTGTCGGTTTTCTTTTTTCAATCAAGAGGACAATTGAGTACCTCAACTCTTATCTAGAAGATTATAGGGGCTATATTCTAGAGCCAATAATTAGGAATTTGGCTTCACTTCTTGATTTGAGTTGACTGTTTGCATTATTCATTTTTTAATTGTTGCATTTCTGCATTTGATTAACATTACACCTATTCACCCCCTCTTATTGTACTTTCAAAAATTACATCATCTGACTCACTAGGACAGCTGATCCGCAATAGATACAGTGTTTTTGCTATTTAATACAACACAAATCAACTCTGAAATAGGAAACAGTTGGCGCAAGCGCGTCCCTTGATTTGACCAGTCAACGGCGGATTCGCCATCTATACGGCGAATTCACCGAGATTTTATAAAATTAGTCTCTAAAATTTCTCTGGCTATTTCCTCTTCATGTGTTGACTCTTCTAGAATCTCTGAGTTCAATTTAGTTCTTCTACAATTCAGTATAGACTTTCTGCAACTCTTGTTTTCAATCAATTTCGGTATTTTTCTTAAAAAACTTATCTTTACTTCAAATCTACAAAAGTCATAAACAAAACTATCAATGTATCATTAAAGTGGCAAAAATAGACATAAAAGGATATAAAATATTCATGAAATATGACATTTATTAGTCCTCTTTAAAATTGCATGCAACAGATCATCCAATCATCATCATGCAGTAAATCATCTTCAAACTATGAAGAGACCATCCAATATGATTAGAGCAATACTTGAAATAATTTAAACTTGGAGATTCATCAAGTAAAGTCTCTTCAAAAGATTGATCAATCGGTGTCCCATTAAAAGTGTAGATAATCAAGCCAAGTTTTCTTTTTTTGAAAGGAACTCTAGTTTTGAGTACAAGTTTTTCAACTTCAGGTTTTTCAATACTTTCTGGGGGATCTTGAGGAGACTTTGATTAAAGATGGATCTCAGAATCATAAGGGGGACAGGGAATTGGTTATTCAAACGATGGATCCACCGTCTGACTTGGGCTTCTGCTGATGAAATTTTGCCAACAAGATATTATGTCCTCATCTTCCTACTCTGTGGTCTTTATTTTTGTTTCTTCTGCTTATGGTACTGATAAGTGTGTGACAAGCATCTTTGTATGATAACGGTACCATTCATGCTCCTCCTCGGTGCATGATTTTTCCTCTTTATGTGCTTCAACCACTTCTAAAAATTCTTGTTGTTGTTCCAATACAATTTCCTCCTCTTACTCTTCGAGACCTTTTTCGGGATTACATGGAGAACTCCCCTAGGCCATATTGGCTAGCACGGTAGTAATCTCGCCTATCTGACTACAATGGCTTGTATGGATGCTGTTGTATTCTTTTAGTATTGCGCCGTGTTTGTTGCGAGTTATGCCAATGCTTCTTCCAAGCTTGATTTCTTCTCTTTTTATGGTTAAAAATATTGAAGCGTGAAATCATAATTATTATAGCTCTACAGAGGGTTTTGATGGCTTTGGTGATATCCCCAAGTCGTATTATAGGTGTAGGTGTTGGCATAAGATGGACAATGAATACTAGAATGATTTTCTCCACTCCACTCGCATGCTTGCGTTAGCTCATATCTTTGTGAAGGCTATTGTTAATTGAAACCCATAGACCTGAAAAGAGAAAAAAACAAAAAAAAAAAAAAGATAAAGATAAATTTCAAAGTAAAACTAGAGTCAAATTATATTGATATTAATAAAGATAAACAATCTCCATCAATGACTCAAAAACTTTATGTGCAAATTGAAAAGTTTATAAGTAATAAAGTGATGAATAGAATATCGAACCCACGATGATTGTTATCATATTAAGTACCTAAGGTGCAGTAACTCAAATCTTTATTTGAAAGATAGATAAAAATAGAAAAGTAAATTAAACTAAAATTATATCGGCTTTGGAAGGCAATTGATTTCAATAATTTAATAATCTAATTTAATAAGTTAATTGTGAGTAACTACAAACTGCTCATGTTAATAATCGAAAAACTCTATTTTAATTAATAATCTCTATCGAGTAGTATTAAATCTAATTTTAAATAGAACCCACAATCTATCAATTAATTGAATTTACTAGCCAAAGTAGCATTAAGATCTGTAATTTTTCTTTTAAGATTGCACAACCTATACTTCTCTTATCGGTCTCAGCCTGTAAGAAGTAGTTTTTAATTTTATGAAGCGTTATTAGGTTATCTCTTATCGGTCTGTTGTGCCAGCCACAACAACCTGATGAGGATCTCCTTGATCTCCCAAACACAGAGAACAATCACAACCAGCACAAAAACCATCACCAGAAGAAGAACATGCGCAAACAATCAATTAACGAGGTTCGGCCTCAATGCCTATGTCCTCGGGGCAATCCAGAAGAGAGATTAATTGATGGGAAGATGTTTACAATTGCTAGCAGCCTCTTTGAAGGCAAGAGAGCTCTAGTTTTTAGATTCTTCTGATACAAAACCCTAGAAACCAATAGCAGCCTTAAATACAACAGGTTTTCAAACCTGCAAATCGCAGCCCTTAAATACAACAGGTTTCCAAACCTGCAAATCGCAGCCAGCACCCGCAGGTCGGTCGACCGGGCGGTCGACCGACTTCTTCCACCGGTCGACCGCTCGGTCGACCGAGTGCCCACAGAGATTGGGCAATTACAATCAGGCATTTGGTCGACCGGGCGGTCGACCGATCTCTTCCACCGGTCGACCGGGTGCCCAACAGAGACTTGGGCAATTACAGTCAGGCAATGCGGTCGACCAGGCTGTCGACCGCTCTCTGACCCTGTGCACGCTATGCACGTGCGGTCGACCGGGCCGGTCGACCGCTAAGCCTGTTCTGCTACTGCTGCTTTCTTCTGCTGCTGTTTCCTTCGACTTTCGTCGTCGACTTCCTTGGCGATCACCTCGACGACCTCTAGGCTATCCATGTCAACTTCCTTTGCAATATCCTCTCTTTCAACAATTCTCCATCTCGGTGAAGATTCTTCAAATCTGAGCCGAACATCGACTCGAGAGCGGCTGCACCAATGTGGTTGCCTACGTACCCCTGCCCAGGGATCAAGCCGTCCGTAGTTCACCCAAATGAGCTTCAGCAAGCTCAAGCCACCTGAAGGACATGGAGCAAAGCTTTGCAATGTGCAAACTTCACTCCCGACACCACCTTCGTAAGCATGTCGGCTGGATTCTCCGAAGTGTGAATCTTCAACAGGTCGATGTCACCTTCCTCCAGAATCTCCCGAACGAAATGTCACCTGACGTCAATATGCTTCGTCCTTGCATGATAGACCTGGTTCCTCACCAAGTAAATAGCACTCATGCTGTCACAATTAATCTTCAGCAGATCCTATTCCACGCCCAAGTCATCAAGCAACCCCTGAAGCCAGATTGCCTCCTTTATGGCCTCTGTCATAACCATGTACTCAGCCTCTGTGGTCGACAAAGCGACGGTAGACTGCAGTGTGGAGCGCCAACTCACCGGTGCCTGTGAGAATGTGAAGACATATCCCGTCGTCGACCGACGCTTGTCAAGGTCACCTGCATAGTCTGAATCAACATACCCTATGCACTTTTACTTTCCAGTGTTGTCCTTCTTAAACACTAGGCCTACATCAATTGTTCCCTTGATGTATCTCAAGATCCATTTCACCGCTTCCCAATGACCCTGTCCCGGATCATGCATATATCGACTCACCATGGAGACGGCCTGTGATAGATCTTGTCTCGTACACACCATAACGTACATCAAGCTACCCACCGCACTGGCATATGGAACGTGAGACATATACTCACGCTCTTGAACACTCCTCGGAGACATCTTTGCAGACAATTTGAAGTGAGGAGCCATAGGTGTACTAACAGACTTTGTATCCTTGCTGATATTAAACCTCTACAGTACCTTCTCCAATTAGCCCTTCTGAGTCAAACTCACCCTGCCAGCTCTCCTGTCTCTAGTGATCTCCTTGCCCAAAACCTTCCTAGCTTCGCCCAGGTCCTTCATCTTAAACTTTGACGATAGATCCTTCTTCAAAGCATCAATAGCAGATCTCGACCTCCAAGCAATCAACATATCATCTACATAAAGAAGTAGATAGATATATTCACCTGATGGTAGCCTGTTGTAGTATACACATGGGTCATAATGGCTACGTGTGTACTTCTTCTTCCTGATGAAGCTATCAAATCGCTTGTACCACTGTCTAGGAGACTGCTTCAATCCATACAGCGACTTCTTTAGCTTGCATACTAACTCTCCCTTCCCTGCAGTTTTGTAACCTGTAGGCTGTGTCATATAGATCTCCTCCTCTAGATCGCCTGGAGAAAGGCGGTCTTCACATCAAGTTGGTCAAGGTCCAACTCATTCTCGCAACCAAGGCTAAAAGAATACGAATTGACGAGTGTTTAACCACAGGAGAGAATACCTCATTGTAGTCAATTCCTTCCCTCTGAGCGTAGCCTTTAGCCACCAATCAAGCCTTGTAGTGCACTGCATCTTCTTGAAGAGATCCTTGCTTCTTAGCAAACACCCACTTGCATCCTATGGCCTTTTTCCCCTTGGGCAACTTGGTGAGTTCCCATGTGTCGTTCTTGTACAGAGATTGCATCTCCTCATTCATAGCCGCTTTCCACATCTTTGCTTCCGAACTGATCTCAGCTTCTCTGAAGGTAGATGGAATAGCCTCCTCGACGACTGGAAGTGCATACACAATGACCATATCAGTGGTAAGCCAACCTGGTCTCCTAGTGTTCCTTCTTGGTCTTTCAACTGCAGTTGGATCTGGAACAGTACCCATGACCTGCTCTTGACCCTGATCAACCTCTTCAGCATCTTCTTCAACTGCTCGATCACTACCCTGTATCATCTCAGGATGATCCGAATTGATACTGATTACTCTAGAGTGGTGGATTCGCATCAATCTCCACCTGCTGTAATAGCTCCTTGGTCTTACTGGTCTCCACCTGCTGAGAGACCTTAGGCTTCATCAAAGAAGCCTCATCGAACGTGACATCCCTGCTGAGTATGAACTTGTTGTCCGTTTGATCCCAAATCTTAAACCCCTTGGTTCCTCGCTTGAAGCCAACGAACACCCTTTCTTTGCCCTTGGGTCCAGCTTGTCTTCTCTGACATGGTAGTAGGCTGGACATCCGAAGACCCGTAGCAAATCATAGTCCCCAACAGCTTTTCCTGACCAAGCTTCAAGAGGAGTCTTCCCCCCTATTGCAGACGACGGCAACCTATTCACGAGGTGACATGCATACGCCAAAGCTTCAGCCTAAAACTTCTTTGACAGTCCTGCATTGGATAACATACACCGGACCTTCTCTAGCAAAGTCCGGTTCATCCTCTCAGCCACCCCATTTTGTTGCGGAGTCTCTCGTACCGTGAAGTGTCTCTCTATGCCCTCATCAAGGCATAGCTGTAGGAAAGGATCCGATTTGTACTCTCCTCCATTGTCAGAACGGAGGACCTTGACCTTCCTTCCCGTGCTTCTCTCCAGATTAGCCTTCCACTTCACGAACAGTTCTAGGACTTCATCTTTGTGTCGCATGGTGTACACCCAACAGCGCCTAGAAAAATCATCAATGAACGACACAAATAGTGGTTACCTCCAATCGATGCAGTCTTGGTAGGTCCCCATACATCCGTGTGAACATAATCAAGAATACCCTCTGTGCAGTGTGAAGCTGTGCCAAACTTCACCTTGGTCTTCTTGCCAATGATGCAATGCTCACAGAAATCCATCTTGCAGGTCTCAGCACCCTTCAGCAACCCTCGCCTCGCAAGAGCTTGCATTGACTTCTCCCCTGCATGTCCTAGCCTCATGTGCCACAGCCGGGTTGAATCTTTCTTCGGACTGGTAGAAGTCGCCACTTGCCCTGTCACCGTACTACCCTTCAAGTAGTATAGATTGTTCCGGCGCTCGGCCTTCAACACCACCATCGAACCTTTTGCCATTCTAAGGACTCCTTCCTTAATAGACACCCCAAGACTCAATGATTCGAAAGCTCCTACGGAAATCAAGTTCCTCTTCAACTGAGGTACATACCTCACTTCTTTCAGCTCCCTCATCATCCCATCTAACATTCTGATTGGAATAGTGCCAACACCCTCCATGACGCACAGATGATCATCGCCCATGACGACCGAACACCCCTCCAGCTTCTCAAAACTGGTAAACCAGTCTCGATTTGGGCATACATGATATGTTGCACCTGTATCCAAGATCCACTCATTTTCACCTGAGTAGCCTATGTTGGGCATAGTAACTGAAAAAGAGAACACCGAAGAATCCAAATCTGATCCATCTGCCTGTGATTTACTGCTTGCAGTGTTTACCACTTTTGTGAGATTTGCCTCGGACTTTGATTCTTTCTTCTTTCCCTTGAACTTCGGACAGTCCCCCTTCCAGTGCCCAATCTCTTTGCAGAAAGCATACTGATTTCTCTTGAGATCCCTGAAGCTCGGCCTGGACTTCGATCTTCCTCTAACCTCCTTGCCCTTCTGCGATGAACCCCTGCCTCTTATTTCCAGTGCCTCTGCCGATGAGCTTGACCTAGAAGGATGTCTCTCCTTCTTCCTCGTCTCATAACTAGTCAGTGCAGATGACACCTCATCATAATTCAAGGTCTGCCTTCCATTGATGAAGGTCAGAGTGAATGTCTCATACTCCTCTGCCGGGAGTGAGTTCAGAAAGATGATCGCCTTATCTTCCTCATCTATCGTGACATCTACGTTTACCAAGTCTGTAAGAAGCTTAGTATATCAGTTGATGTGTTCATTCACTGTGCTCCCCTCTTCATTTTAAAACTGTATAGCTTACTCTTAAGCTGCAACCTGGACTCAACACTCTTAGTCAGATATTTCTTCGCAAGGGTTTCCCACAGTTTCTTCGCCGACGTCTCATGTTGTGCAAGACATTTTATGTCTTGTGACAAACATGAACGTATCAATCCACATGCTGATCTGTTCATCTTTGCCCACTCTTCATCAGTGGTCGTGCTCTTCTTCTTCTCTAATAGGAGAGTGTCCTCGAGGTTCGATGCATTCAGCGCATCCATAACCTCACATCTCCACATACCGAAGTTATTTGTACCGTTGAACTTGACAACTTCAATCCTCGGGTGAGAATTCATTGTCTTAACCGATGTAGTTTCCTCTGCCATTGAGATTTATTGATCCTCTATCTATGCGGAAGAACAATCAACTGGAAATAGATCTCTACTCAGATAAAAATTGGATTTTTTTTACCTTTCCCTTGAAACCCTAGATCGAGTTTCTCTCCGGATCTACTCCACCACAGATTCCACGAGTCCTCCTTGCGTCCTCCTGTGATCGACACACGATCCCACGAACACCAATACATCTGATCGGAGATTGACACACGATCTCCACCGAATCAGATCTCGAGCCCTCCGAATCTTCAGAAATCCCAAGCCAAACCTGGAAGCTCTGATACCACTTGTTGTGCCAGCCACAACAACCTGATGAGGATCTCCTTGATCTCCCAAACACAGAGAACAATCACAACCAGCACAAAAACAATCACCAGAAGAAGAACATGCGCAAACAATCAATTAACGAGGTTCGGCCTCAATGCCTACGTCCTCGGGGCAATTCAGAAGAGAGATTAATTGATAGGAAGATGTTTACAATTGCTAGCAGCCTCTTTGAATGCAAGATATCTCTAGCTTTCAGATTCTTCTGATACAAAACCCTAGAACCAATAGCAGCCCTTAAATACAACAAGTTTCCAAACCTGTAAATCGCAGCCAGCACCCGCAGGTCGGTCGACCGGGCGGTCGACCGACTTCTTCCACCGGTCGACCGCTCGGTCGACCGAGTGCCTAACAGAGAGTTGGGAAATTACAGTCAGGCATTTCGGTCAACCGGGCGGTCGATCGATCTCTTCCACCTGTCGACCGACCGGTCGACCGGGTGTCGAACAGAGACTTGGGCAATTACAGTCAGGCAATGCGGTCGACCGGGCGGTCGACCGCTGATTTATCACATATATTGCATTTATATTGTCACTTTACCACACTTGTTAGCTAATAAATTCTATTAATAAGTTTTCTTTTTCTTTACTAAATGTAGGCCTAAGTGCTTAAAGAAAGAAAGGAGAAACAAGCCCAAAAGCCCACCAAATTCTGAATTAATTTAGAATAAATTTGAAATGAAGAATCTGGGCTAAATCTTGGCAAATCAAGAGGTTGAGAAAAATTCTCTCTGAATCGAGCGAATGAAGCCACAAAATCAAGGCTGTTTTGACAACAGTTTGGAGCAGAAACAAGAAAACCAGCAGCAGATACGGGCCAAACACCAAACCAACAACTCCCTCCCTTTTGGTGTGGCCACTTTGCCATACCAGGGCCATGGAAACGCGGCCCAAGCCGCGTTTCTGTGGCCAAACAGAATCAGTTGGGGGAGCATTTGCTCCCCCAATCTTTCCGGGATCCTCCTCGTTTGGTTTTTGGCTATAAATATGGGTTTCAGCAAAGAAAAAAGGAGCGAAGACTAGGATTAAGTTTTGCATTTATTTTCTTAGGATTTAGGTTCTTTGTTAGTTAGAACAAGAGTTGTAATCTTGCTTTTTAATTTTTAGTCTAGTTTCAAAACTTGTGAGAGAGAGGACTTAGAGCTTGTACTTGAAGATTGAAGTGACAGCAATACAAAAGTCGAGCCAATTTCTCTTCCACTTGCAGTACGGTATGATTTGCATTATGTCTTTGTTTTCTTCTTCTTTCTCCATGGATAACTAAACGTTTTTCTAGGCTTGCTATCGAACTCTCTCTTGCTTTTCTTCTCTCTTGTTTTTAAAAGAAAAAGACCCGATGACTCATATGAATGCCTTACTTAAAAGCCTTTCTTTTTGAAAGTGTTCTTGAAGGCACATGAGGATGGGTATGGATAGTTGAATTCACAATTCTTTCATAAACTTCTCTGGAATTATTTTTAATTCATTCTTGCTTCTTCGCGCTTGATGTTTTAATATTCGATTCTACGATTTCTTAAAGGAAAAAAAAACTCAACTCTTCTCACATCTTATGTGCTTTACTTAAAAGCTTTCTAAAAGTTAACTCTAAGTTTTATAAATGATCATTTGAGGGACTTCACATTTTAAGAGAAGAATGAACAATTGAGTAGTGAGATAGTAAACCTAGACTTTCTTTATTATTACAAACAACAAAACAATTTCCAAGTTTTCTAAATCACCTTCTCCAAAACCTTTTCTAAAAGTTGCTATTTTTCTTTCATTCATCTCTTTCTTTCCATTCTCTTTTTTTTTAAAAACGAACACAATTTCTTGTTTTAAAACGATTCACCGAAAAGCTTCCATCACATCCCTCCTTGTGGACACGACCCGTTAGCCACAAGCTACACGGTATATTCTTAACTCATTGATTGTTTCTTTTCTTTTAGCAATCAATTTTTGGCGCCGTTGCCGGGGAGGGAATGGTGTAGTTGTTTTAACAAGTTTTGTGTGTTGTTTTAGGGACTTGAAGATCAAGATTTAGCAATCAAGCTTTGCTAAGAAGACTTACAAATTCTGTGCCCATACTCTCGAAAGTAGGAAACAGAATTTCAAGAAATTGATTTGCAAAATCTGAAAAAATTCATTGGACTACTAAAAACTTTGTTTTGCAGGACATATTGCTCGCAAAAATTTCAGTTTTATATGTCATATTTGTGCTATTTTTGCTATCCAACATCCCTGTTTTAAATCAACAGTAAAACACTTGTTGCAAAGTTAAAAATTGATTAGACATTTGCATTCTAGGCACGAGTCTTTTCAATTCCTTTACTTTACTGTTGAAGAGTGCTGGAGCAAGGTACGTACGCATTGCATTCAGAATAGGACTCAATTCTTGGTTGATTTATATCGCTTTGAGTGAATCTTATTTTGTACACTTCACAAATTGATTTTAAGGGCAACACCCAACAACAAGATAAGGTGGGGATTTAATCACCCTTCCCTGGCTCAAAAATCAGACTCCAAGCACTCACAAACCTAAGCCTTAGTAAAATCTTATAGACGTTGGCCTTAGGGACATCTCGAACTCACTAGGAGATTATCCTAAAGAGGGAGGTGTTGGAAATTGACTCCTGCCAAATCAGTGTCTAGGAAGGGGATTGAGGGCCGAAAGCCCGAAGATTGGTGCTTATTTAATTGAGGAACGTCTTTGACGGAAAACCTCCCACCAATTTTGCCCTGACCTGGCTGATTAGCTTGTGGTCAAAGTCTACATTCTACCTCTTGTGGACAATCAACCAGTTAGGAGTTGTCTAGGTCGAGGTTACCCTAGACTAGGCTTGGTTGATTTCTATTGTTGACTGTTGTTTGAACTTGTTGTGATTGTGATTGTGTTCGTGTATGCAAGTGTGGTCGAGAGACCCCAATTCATCTAGATTGACTAGAAACACATCACCACCTAAGTTTGAACCAAGACCAGATCCGGTAATGGCTCAATCAACATCACTGCAGGATAGGTTCTACCCCATTATGACCTCACTTCCATCTTGCATTTCACTTCCATCGGTTGGTGAATACAATTTTGAGCTCAAGCCTCAATTCATCAACACACTCCCCAAGTTTCATGGTCTAGAGTCCGAAGATGCCTACTTCTTCATAAGAGAATTTGAGGAAGTATGTCTAATGATGTAAATCCCACACCTTGTAGACGACGCTATTAGGTTGAGATTTATCCCATTCGCACTTAAGGACCTAGCAAAGAAGTGGCTCTACAGCTTAGCAGCCGTTTCCATCACGTCTTGGGATGGTTTCATCAAGGTTTTCTTGAAGAAATTCTATCCTATCCATAAAACCGCTCTCATTAGGAAGACGATCATGCAATTTAAGCAAGAACCCAGTGAACCGTTCTGGAGGTACTTTGAGCGCTTTAAGGACCTCCTTATCCAATGTCCACACCATGGAATAGAGAAATGGCGACAATGCCAAATTCTCTATGACGGTTTAGA
Organism: Agave tequilana; assembly: GCA_038442645.1. Taxonomy (NCBI): domain Eukaryota; kingdom Viridiplantae; phylum Streptophyta; class Magnoliopsida; order Asparagales; family Asparagaceae; genus Agave; species Agave tequilana. Next base: position 26,825 of record JAVJIF010026676.1, read on the forward strand.
CCATTCCACCAAAACCCTCTTAGAAAGTATGTGCCAAGGGGGTTTCTTGCAGAAAGATGAAGATGAAGGATGGGATTTGTATGAAAATTTGGCTGAGAAGACCATCCAATGAGAATCTGCTAGTGAGACCTCTAGGAATCCTAACTCAATCTCTTCAAAAGGAGGTCTCCATTCCATCGAATCGTCTATCGCTAATGAGGCTAAGTTAGCTAATTTGGCTAGAAGACTGAAGCTCTAGAAACAAAAGAACCAAGTCCAGTCAATCAAGTCAGCCCGAACCAATTTCCATCCCCGGGCTGCACTTACTGTTAAGCCATGAATCATGTGTTCGAGGAGTGCCCAGTGTTTCAGGCTCAGCAATCCTACCATGAACCGATGAATGCGGCCTTTTCAAGACGAACAACAATCCTTACGCACCAACGTACAATCCCGGCTGGAGAAATCACCCTAATTTCTCATGGAGCCAAAACAACAATGACCATTCACGATCCGATCACGCTAGCCACTTCCATCATGGTAATAATTCTTCCAATCATCAACCCAACTTCTCCAATTTCCATAATAATTCTCCCAACCATCCACCAAACTTTCCGAATTATCAACAGAACTTTCCTAATCAAGCTCCATATCCTTCTTCCAGAATCCACAATTAGAAAGGAGAATGACTGACTTTGAAAGAAATATAGAACAATATATGAAAAACTAAGACTCTCTCATGTAAACCATTCAGAGGTTAGAGGTTCAAATGAGTTAACTAGCCAACCCACAGAATGAGAGACAAAAGGGTACCCTGCCTAGTCAGCCAGTCACCAATCCGAGGAATTCCCAACAAGCTCATTTGGCTGAGGATCCTTCATTCAATTAATGTCATGCTATCCATACATTGAGGTCAGGAAAGAGAGTTGATAACCAAGTGTCAACACCACCCAATCCCATTCAGCACAACCACAATCAAGCCTCCACCTCATCTAATCCAATTTCTTCCAATTCTGATGAGTCTGAAAAAGACAAGTCAGCCAGCCAGGTGCATCAACCTATAGTACCATTCCCTAATAGGTTGAAAAACAACAAGCAAAATCCGCACATGGACAAGATAATCGAGATGTTTAACCAAGTAAAGATAAATGTGCCACTCCTTGATGCCATCCAACAAGTTCCTTCCTATGCTAAGTTTCTTAAGGACATGTGCACCAAGAAGAGAAAGACTAATGTTCCAAAGAAGGTCTTCTTAGCCACTAATATTAGTGAGCTATTTTCGGGTCCTATCCCTGTCAAGTACAAAGATCCAGGTAGTCCCACCATTGCCTGCACAATAGGACAAGCCGAGCTTAGTCGTGCACTTCTTGACTTGGGGGCAAGTATCAACTTGCTTCCATTCTCTGTTTATCAACAACTCGGGTTGGGTGACCTTAGTCCAACTCGAGTCACCATCCAACTAGCTGACCGTTCTGTTAAAGTTCCAAAAGGGGAAATTAATGATGTCCTGATCCGGGTAGGAGAGTTCATATACCCTGTCGATTTCATAGTTCTGGAGACACAACCTGTGTCCAACTCCAATCGTAGGGCTCAAACTCCTGTCATCCTAGGTCGACCATTCCTTGCTACTGCTAATGCCATCATCAATTGTAGGAATGGATCTATGAGGTTAACCTTTGGAGACATGACTAGAGAAGTCAATGTCTTCAATCTAGGAAAACAACCCCGCGATATCGAGGACCAAATATTTAAAGTCAACCTAATTGAGAACTTGACAAGTGAACATGTGGAAGAATTAGAATCAGAAGTGGAGATTGACTTCGAGTTAGAGTCTGACAACTCTAATCTTGATCAAGTTGTAGATTTTACTGTGAATTGGGCCTCAAACCCTATTTCACCAACAGTGGAGCCAACAGATTTGACTAGTCCCTCTAGTGAGCCTTCCTCTTCCTTAGAATTAAAAGCCCTACCTGCGCATCTCAAGTACGTTTATCTAGGCGAACAAGAGACCTTTCCCGTCATCATTGCCTCCCATTTAAATGACGGGGAAGAAAAAGATTTGAAAGCAATTCTAAGAAAACATAAGGAAGCCATCGGGTGGACAATGACTGATATCAAGGGATTAAGTCCAACCATCGTTCAACACCGCATCCATCTCAATGAAGAAGCCACACCCAAGAGAGACCCGCAGCGTAGGTTAAACCCTATAATGCAAGAGGCTGTTCATGCTGAAATCATAAAACTCTTAGACAATGGGATAATTTATCCCATTTCTGATAGTCAATGGGTCAATCCTGTCCACGCGGTCCCAAAAAAATCTGGTTTATCCGTAGTGGAAAACGAGAACAAAGAGTTGGTTCAAACTCGACTTCCCACGAAGAACCGAGTTTGCATCGACTATAGGAAACTGAATGCTGCAACTCGTAAGGACCATTTTCCACTTCCCTTCATTGATCAAATACTTGAACGTTTGGCGGGTCACGAGTATTACTGTTTCTTGGACGGTTACTCGGGCTATAACCAGATCCCTATCGCTCCTGAGGACCAAGAAAAGACTACGTTCACATGTCTATTTGGGACATTTGCTTATCGTCGAATGCCCTTCAGCTTATGCAATGCCCCAGCAACGTTTCAACGTTGCATGTTGAGTCTTTTCTCAGATATGGTAGAACGCTTCTTAGAAATCTTCATGGATGATTTCTCCATCTACGGAGATTCATTCACTCAATGTCTCCACCATCTTGAACTCATCCTCCAACGTTGTGCTGAGAAAAATCTGACACTGAATTGGGAGAAATGCCACTTCATGGTAAAACATGAAATTATCTTGGGTCATGAAATCTCCAAGAAAGGAATTGAAGTGGATAGAGCCACAATCGAGGTTATTGCTAAGCTTTCCATGCCCAAATGCGTTAAGGACATTAGATCCTTCTTAGGACACGCTGGTTTTTACCGATGATTTATCAAGGATTTTAGCAAAATTGCTAGGCCCTTGACTAATCTGTTAGCTAAGGATGTGTCCTTCACTTTCGATGCTGAATGGATAAATTCTTGGGAGAAGCTTAAGAGTGAGCTTATTTCTGCACCAATAATATCTGCACCGGATTGGTCTAAGCCGTTTGAGATCATGTGCGATGCTTCCGATTTTGCCATAGGCGCTGTCCTAGGACAACGCATTGATAACAAACAGCATGTAATCTATTACTCTAGTAGGACTCTCAACGATGCTCAAACGAACTACACTACGACCGAGAAGGAATTCTTGGCAGTAGTGTTTGCCTTAGAGAAGTTTCGTCCCTACCTACTAGGGTCCAAAACCACCGTTTTCACTGATCATTCTGCGCTTAGGTACCTCATGATGAAGAAGGATGCCAAGGCCCGACTCATTCGTTGGATCCTCCTTCTTCAAGAATTTGATCTTGAGATTCGAGATAAGAAAGGCGTAGAAAATGTCGTTGCTGACCACCTCTCACGGATACCTAATTCTCCATCAATGAGGATTTTCCTGATGAACATCTCTTAGCCATCTCTAGGGAACCTTGGTTTGCTGATATAGTGAATTACTTAGTCACAAACCAAACTCCATCTCATTGGTCCAAAAATAATGTTTACCGGTTCTTATCCCAAGTTCGGTATTTCTTTTGGGAGGAACCGTATCTTTTCAAGTACTGTTCCAACCAAATTATTAGGAGATGCATTCCCGATGAGGAGGTTAGGAGTGTTCTGTCCTTTTGTCACGAACTTATATGCGGTGGACACTTTGGTCCCTGCAAGACTGCTGAAAAGGTGCTCCAAGTGGGTTTTATTGGCCCACTCTGTTCAAGGATGCTTATGAATTCTGCAAGACGTGCCCTAGATGCCAAATGGTAGGAAGGATTTCACATCGAAATATGATGCCCCTCAACCCAATTCTAGAAATAGAACTCTTTGATGTTTGGGGCATCGACTTTATGGGTCAATTTCCTAATTCATTTGGGTACCAATACATATTGGTTGTTGTGGATTACGTGTCCAAGTGGGTAGAAGCCATTCCTTGTAAAACTAATGATAACAAAGTTGTCATAAAGTTTTTGAAAGAGAACATTTTTTTCTGCTTCGGAACCCCTCGTGCTATCATCAGTGATAATGGCACTAACTTTTGCAATAGATCTTTTGAAGCCCTTATGCGAAAGTATGCCATAACTCACAAGTTGTCCACACCTTATCATCCTCAAACCAGTGGGCAAGTTGAGGTTTCAAATAGACAAGTCAAGCTTATCTTGGAGAAAACTGTGAACCAAAACCGGAAGGATTGGTCTATCAAACTTGTAGATGCTCTATGGGCCTACAGGACCGCCTTCAAGATGATTCTAGGAATGTCTCCCTATAGGTTAGTCTATGACAAACCTTGTCACTTGCCCGTTGAGTTAGAACACCGAGCCTTATGGGCAATCAAGCAATTGAATTTTGACTTGACTAAGGCCGGTGACCTTCGGAAATTACAAATTTCCGAATTGGAGGAGTTGAGAAATGAAGCCTATGAAAATGCTAGGATCACTAAAGAGAGAGTCAAGATTTTCCCTGACAAGAACATCGTAAGAAAAGCCTTTGTCCCGGGACAAAAAGTCTTACTCTATAATTCTAGTCTTCATCTTTTTCCAGGAAAATTGAAATCGAGATGGATTGGGCCATTGTTGTAAAATCATGTTTCCACACGGTGCAGTTGAGATCAGTGACCCCAAGAATGGAAATGACTTTAAGGTAAATGGTCAACGCCTTAAACCTTTCTTGGAATCGGTGCCGGTAAATGAAACGGCCATGGGTCTTTTTGACCCAGTGTATCGGTAACTTTCCTCCTTTCCATTTTATTTCATGCACTTATACATTTCTTTCATACATTGAGAACAATGCATGAGATAAGTGTGGGGGAGGGTTCTAACATGACTGATATAAAAAAAAAAAGAAAAAGAAAAAAATGGATTAAAAAAATTTTTGAAAAGGGTAGACAGTATTTTGATATATTTTTTGTAAGAACTTAAGTCAATTTTAAGGAATAGGAGAGTCATAATTAGGATTTCTTACACTTGGTCGAAATAAGATAACTTGTTTGATTTTTAGGGTCAGGAAGAAAATTTGGGAAAGTAATTTAGTCTTGATATTTACCTTGATGACATATGCACACAAAATACACTTACACACTTAGGGTTTAAAAACAGAGACTCTTATGCCTTATATATAAAAAAAAACAAGTCTAATTATTGATTAGCTAGGTGCTTTGGCCTAAGCAAGCCTTAGTATTTATGCAAAAGATAATTAGATGAGTTTGGAAAAAAAAAAGTGTATCCTCTAATTAAGTCGGGTATTTATGCCTCATGAAGCATAAGTATTCACGCCTAAAAGGGATACATCGTATAAATAAAAACCTTGGTTTCGTGGCCTTATCTGCTCGAGTATTTAAGTCCTTAGGGGTGTTTTCTCACCTAGTGCCCTAAAACTGTCCGGTTTGGGTGTCACCGACTAAATGCTTGTTACATGGGCAGATTAGAAAGCCTAATGAAATTGAGAAATAAATTTCACAAAAAAAAATAAATATAAGGCATAGGAGTTAATGTTGAAGAACCCTTAGTAAACTTCACAGTCACGATGGTGCATACGACTCAGGGTAAATTAATAGACTAGATGAGAAGTACAATTTGACTCCTTACTTTAATTAATGACATGTTTTTGAATAGAGACTAAGTTTAGGAATGATAAATTTGATATTCCTATAACTTATAGATTACTTAAACTCTCACAAATATACTTCAAATATTTTCTCCTTCCAAAAAAAACAATGCTTTTTGAAAATACTAACTTTTTTCTCTTTCTTTTTGGATTTTGTGGGTGTAATCCGCTGAAAACTCTCACGAGACAAAACTCATCCTCTAGGGGTAACCTAGAGGTTTAACGGCTTGTTGCACATGCTCAGTGCAATCGAGTGACCTGCGAAAGTGGTCTAATAATTGATTCGAGTTAGTCTGATGTTTTGCTCGAGGGCGAGCAAAAGATAAGTATGGGGGTGTGATTGTCACATATATTGCATTTATATTGTCACTTTACCACACTTGTTAACTAATAAATTCTATTAATAAGTTTTCTTTTTCTTTTCTAAATGTAGGCCCAAGTGCTTAAAGAAAGAAAGGAGAAACAAGTCCAAAAGCCCACCAAATTCTGAATTAATTCAGAATAAATTCGAAATGAAGAATCTGGGCTAAATCTTGGCAAATCAAGAGGTTGAGAAAAACCCGCCATGAATCGAGCGATTGAAGCCACAAAATCAAGACTGTTTCGACAACAGTTTGGAGCAGAAACAAGAAAACCCAGCAGCAGATACGGGCCAAACACCAAACCAACAACTCCCCCTTTTGGTGTGGCCACTTGGCCACACCAGGGCCGCATTTCCGCGGCCCAAGCCGCGTTTCTGCGGCCAAACAGAATCAGTTGAGGGAGCGTTTGCTCCCCCAATCTTTCCGGGATCCTCCTCGTTTGGTTTTTGGCTATAAATATGGGTTTCAGCAAAGAAAAAAGGAGCGAAGACTAGGATTAAGTTTTGCATTTATTTTCTTAGGATTTAGGTTCTTTATTAGCTAGAACAAGAGTTGTAATCTTACTTTTTAATTTGTAGTCTAGTTTCAAAACGTGTGAGAGAGAGAACTGAGAGCTTGTACTTGAAGATTGAAGTGACAGCAATACAAAAGTCGAGCCAATTTCTCTTCCACTTGCAGTATGGTATGGTTTGCATTATGTCTTTGTTTTCTTCTTCTTTCTCCATGGATAACTAAACGTTTTTCTAGGCTTGCTATCGAACTCTCTCTTGCTTTTCTTCTCTTTTGTTTTTAAAAGAAAAAGACCCGATGACTCATATGAATGCCTTACTTAAAAGCCTTTCTTTTTGAAAGTGTTCTTGAAGGCACATGAGGATGGGTATGGATAGTTGAATTCACAATTCTTTCATGAACTTCTCTGGAATTGTTTTAATTCATTCTTGCTTCTTCGCGCTTGATGTTTTAATATTCGATTCTACGATTTCTTAAAGAAAAAAAAACTCAACTCTTCTCACATCTTATGTGTTTTACTTAAAAGCTTTCTAAAAGTTAACTCTAAGTTTTTTAAATGATCATTTGAGGGACTTCACATTTTAAGAGAAGAATGAACAATTGAGTAGTGAGATAGTAAGCCTAGACTTTCTTTATTATTATAAACAACAAAACAATTTTCAAGTTTTCTAAATCACCTTCTCCAAAACCTTTTCTAAAAGTTGCTATTTTTCTTTCATTCATCTCTTTCTTTCCATTCTCTTTTTCCTAAAAAACGAACACAATTTCTTGTTTTAAAACGATCCACCGAAAAGCTTCCATTGCATCTCTCCTTGTGGACACGACCCTTAGCCACAAGCTACACGGTATATTCTTAACTCATTGATTGTTTCTTTTCTTTTAGCAATCAACCGCTCTCTGACCCTGTGCACGTTGTGCACGTGCGGTCGACCGGGCCGGTCGACCGCTGAGCCTGTTCTGCTGCTGCTGCTTTCTTCTGCTGCTGTTTCCTTCGCCTTTCGTCGTCGACTTCCTTGGCGATCACCTCGACGACCTCTCGGCTATCCATGTCAACTTCCTTTGCAATATCCTCTCTTTCCAACACGGTCTCCAATCTTGTCTTCAATATAATTGATGCAGTCAACTGATAGACATTAAAAACAGAAAAAAAATAACATACATGAAATCTAACATGAAGAATGAAATAGTAACATAAAACTAACACAAAGTAACAATATTAAATCTTCATATAAATTGGCTATATCAATGTCCTAACTATGAAGATTTAATTCATGATAAAGAAATTACAAAGCAAAATAATAAAAATGATTTCAATATTTATATTGTAAATTAAAAGAGAAAGGAAATGATAATACCAATTTGGGGATCACGTTTAATCCTTAATTGATGCTTCTCCTCTGATCCTCTTCTTCTAAAGTAGCAAATTTTTATCTCCAAAAATCAAAATTTTATATAAGAAAGAGTATTTACAAGAGAGTACTATACCTAAATTACAAATTCTCTTCTACGATTTTATATTCCCTACTCTAAAGTTTCTTTTTACAAAAGATTGTTGCCGTATTTATAAACCCTAGAGACCTATTCTAGTAAAGGGATACAAGGAGAACTCCAAATTCAAGTTCAACTTGGTGTCAGAGTTTCACCTTGATTTATATTGCAGCCAACTCATGGTAATTGCTCAAAACAGACAGTCAAACGATTGAACTAGAAAAGCTATCAAAGTTGTTGCCCTTTCAATCATCTTTCTGTAGCATAATGAATCATCTAAATTGGATTTCTGTAGCGAAAGTTATAATCAAAATACTGAAATGTATCCAGTTTAAATCAAAATCTGATTCTATGTTGCTCTCTATTTGACTAGTCAACGGCGGATCTGTCGTAGTCAATGAAGAATCTGTCATTTGACTTTGACTTTTGACTTTGAAATTTTTGTGGATGCTTTATCTTCAGGAGTAGATCCTATTTCACTCTCTGAATTCATTTCTGAGTCTCTATATGAGTGATTTCCTTACCGCAACTCTATTCTTCATCATTTTTCGATTTTTTCCTCTCTTTTCTTTAATTTGTGCTCTTGACTTAATTCTGCATAAACATAAGAACCCATGCAGCATTAAGTGTGCAACAAAAGAGATATAAAAGTGGTACAAAATATAGATGATAATCACAATTATTAATCCCATGGAAGAGCTCTGCCTTTAGGCAATCTCGCTATATATGCTTCCAACTGATGACTTATGTGGGGTTTTCTATATTTTGTAAGGGATGAGATTTTATGTTGCTTGTGATTGGACTTATTTGATTAACAATTTATTATGAAACACAGAGACCTGATTAACATCAAAGGTTTTGCTTCCAAAAGCTAAAGCAAAAAAGAGAAAAACAATGTAGTCAGTTCAATGCTCATATATTCTGCAATGCAAAATAGACACAAATTAAAGGAGTAAGAATGAGTTGCGAGGGATCTCAGATTTAAATTGAGGTTACGTCTATGTAAAAAAAAACACACACACCCCCGCGTGAATGTCTATGGAAAGGGGAACATCTCCCAACAGCTAGCACCGGTACAAACAAACACTCACACAATTGACAAAAAATTGAACAGAAGGAGAGAGAATGATCCTAGAAAACTTGGATTGAGATTGTAGGATCCCTCCACAATCTCAAACCTGTATACCTATAATCAAATCACCATTTGCGTCTCTGTATAAAATCCATTGACTGAAAAAAAAAAAGAGCAGCTCCTCATAATGAACTTTACCAATTCAAGAATTAGGCCAGTAATAAGAATAAACACTATAGAAAGTCTGAGCAAAAGTGAGCACCAGCAGCACAATCGCAGCAACCAGCGATATAATGGCCCAAGGATTCCCAAAATAGTTGTGCTTCAAGCTAGCTCGCCAAGCATTCCACCTGTGGTTATAATACCTGTTCACCTGCTCCGAGAGCCCGGAAAGATAACTATCATTGATATCAAAAACCACCTCCTGACACAACCTGTTGAAAAGATCAGCAACCTCGCCGTCGTTGCCGAGCCAATGCTCAATAATCCCATGGTAATGCAAGTAAGCGACATCTTCATCAGAATTGATCAAATTGTCCATGAATATCACATAGGAGGTGATGTCGTTGGTTCGGTCCATGTGGCACTGCTCGAATGCGATGAGGTTCAAGAACAGGGACTTGGTCCCGTCGTGGATGAGCAAACGGGGGATTTTGAGCACGCCGTCCTTGAACTTGATGTCCCAGAACCTGTCGGTTTTCCGTTTGCGGAACTTGACCCCAGCCTCCATCAGCTCGCTGACGCAGTGAACCAGCTGCTGCCGCCGCTTGTCGACCGCCCTTCGGTTGTGAGACCGTCGCTTAATCCAGATTCTGGGAATGGGTTGCGGCCCGGTGCGCAACAGGCTGTGGCGGAAGACGTCGAGGCAGTGGAGACCGCCGTGGGATAAAGGATCGAATGCGGCAGCAGCAGATTTGAGTGATCGGCTGGATGATTCCATCTTGTTGAGCTCGGTCTTGCCCAAGGGCTCGTCGGTGGGCATTAGGGGGTCGAAGAATTGAACGGCCAGCGTCGCCACGAGCCCGGACTGCTCGGGCCTGCCGATCTGGAGAGCGAGGAGGCGGTCGAGGACGAACAGAGGGATCTGATTCTCCAGCATGATCATGTCGCGCTGTACCGAGTGCATCGTGCCGCGCACCGCGAATATGGGATCATTGTGCGAGTATCCCAGCTTCTTGAACCCTTCCCCAGCCGCGCCTCGGAAGAGCTCAAGAATGAAGGTCCCATCAAGAACCAAAGTCTCAGCTAATTCGTTGCTAGAAAGACAGATGTTGCCTTCGTAGCACGCACGGGCCTTTTCCTCAAGCGACTTGATGGAATCAAGATACAGTTCGATGTCTTGGCCCGTGCGTTTGAGTACTTGGTGGAGCGCGCGCCATTTATGCCTCTCCATGTCACGAAAGCGGCGCTTGCCGTGGTGGTAGGGGCCGAGGGAGACGACTTGGGGGACGTAGGCCTTGTCGTCGACCTCACAGAGGTATTTGGGGACGCGGTAGATGGAGAGCTTGGCCCACGGGCAGGCGGCCTCTTCGTGCTGCGCCTGATCGAGCTTGTCTCGGATCGATATCACCCATTCGGCGTCGGCGCGGGGCGCGGGGGGCTGAGATGGAGTTGGCTCGCCCTGAGTGAGGAGGGCAGGGGGTTGGGGGTCGGAGAGTTGGGCTGGGACTTGGAGAGGCCTGATTCCACTGTTTCTCTGAGCTTCAGGGTGATCAGGTACCAACTCAGCAGCTCCTTGTTGAAGACGGCAACCATTTTTTGATTCTGGAAGAAAACTAGTGTTGCTGCATCAGATTCGTCAAATTTGTGATAAAGAAAGAGAGCAAGGTTACTCGATAAAATGGGATCAAACATCAATCATTGCAAGGAGTCGGATTGGGTGAAGGAACAGCCTAGCTTGGTAGTGAAAGCGAAGGACAATGATGTCTACCCACCACCAAGTGTTGAGAGAATGTATCACGCATGTGAGTGGAGCCCTCATTCTATACTTTGTCTACCATAGAAAACGTATGTAGAATAACGAATTCGCAGTTGCACGTTCAAAGCAATAAAAAAGTTCTAAATAAAATATCTCTACGTCTGAGTTTAGTCAATTGAGAATTGTATCAAAATTAAAACCTTTTAAAATTGCATGTCTAAACGAAATGAAAATCTTTCACGCGGATATTTGAAAATGATGTTTAATTTTATTAGGAACAAAAAAAAGTTTTCAAAAAATTAAAATCATTTTATAAGACAGAATGACAAACATTTTTCAACTTTAAATAAATTAACTTTAAATAAACTTGCACTTCAAATAATTGGTTTAAAATATTCTCACGAAGTCCAATGTATCTAAAAAGTTTTCAAATATAAAGGTGATCGAAAAAGTTTTCAAGCATAAAACTTGATTAAAAATATTTCAAAATATATGATGTTGTATGAATAAGCACTTCAATATAACTGACCTAATCTTTTCTAGAACCCTCTGAAAATGTATTATATTCTATATAAACATATTATCATCTAATGCATTAAAATACTGCATTTATTTAAAATAAATAAGGCAATAAAAGCACATAAATTTAACAAAATATGGTAAAGAAATATTCATAAAAGGTCGCATCCTTTATGTCTTGTTATATGTTTTTTTAAAAAAAAAGGAAAATTGCTTTTTGGCTTAAGTTTGACTTGTATAAAAAACTCCCTAGAGAAAAAACTGAGTCAAACAACCCTTTGACTAAGTTTTCTTTATTTGTAAGTCTCTGTCTCAATACATAACTTGATGTATATTCGTATTGCCTATATTACCCTAATTTTAATTGACTCATGTGCTGTCATTTGTATTTTAATTGGCCCACGTAATGTACTATAGAATCTTTGATGACAGTTACTTTAATTGCTTTGCTGTTCAATTCAAAATTCTTGAAGCAATTGTTTTGCTATTGACTTCAATTATTATTTGTCCACTTCAAAAAATTTTGTTATCTTAATCAAAATATTTATAAAAAATTATTTAAATATTTAAAAAGAAAAAATAAAACAAAAAATTAATGACTTGTTTTATAAATCACTTAACCTCTATTATTTATAAAATAAAAATCATTTAACGTATGAATATTTATTTATTTTTTCACTTATTTGTTTGTTTATCTTTTTTATTAATTTTAGCATCTACTGAACATAATCGGGCGCATCACAAATTGATTGTTGATTTGCCTTATCTTGTTCCTCCAACGACGCTTCTTCGTTATTAGAGGTCTTATTTGTAGAGTCTCCTACGTTACTTTTGCGAGACATAAGTTAACACCAAAGTATAAATATTGGATAGTAATGAGAAAAAATGGCATATAAGGTGGACATATTTTTGAAAACGTGGATATTTACTTGGAAACGTCGACATATACTCTGAAATATGAATATATATTCCGAAATTTGGATATATATTCCTAAATGTGGACAAATATTCCAAAATGTGAACATATACCTAGAAATGTGGACATAATGTCAAAAAAGTGGACAGAATCATACAAAGATGGACAGAATATTAGAGAATAATACCTTTAACTTGTCCAAATCAGGAATAGGATATAGCGTTGCAAATATGACGATTGTGTCCATCTTTTTGGCATCTGTTGCACGTAATCGGGCGCGTTACAAATCGATTGTTGATTCATCTTGTCTTGCTCCTCCTATGACGCTTCTTCGTTACTAGAGGTCTTATTTGTAGAGTCTCCTCTGCTACATATGCGAGATATAAATTAGTACCAAAGTATAAATATTGGATAGTAATGAGAAAAGAAGTGGCATATATTTCATAAGGTGGACATATATTCAAAAATATGGATATTTACTTGGAATTGTTGAATATACTCTGAAATGTGGACATGTATTTCGAAATTTTGACATATTCAAAAATGTGGACATATACCCGGAATGTGGACACAATGTCAAAAAAGTGAACAAAATCATATTAATGTGGATAAAATATTGGAGAATGATACCTTTGACTTGTCCAAATTGGGAATAAGATATAGCGTTGCAAGTACAACGATTGTGTCCATCTTTCTAGTATCTACTGCACACAATCGGGCACGTCACAAATCGATTATTGATTCGCCTTATCCTGTTTCTACCACAACACTTCTTCGTTACTAGAGGTCTTGTTTGTAGTGTTTCCTCTATTACCTGTGTGAGACATAAGTTAGTACTAAAGTATAAACATTGGATAGTAATAAGACAAAAATGACATATATTTCATAAGGTAGATATATTTTCAAAAACGTGGACTTTTACTTGGAAACATCGACATATACTCCGAAATGTGAACATATATTCTGAAATGTGAACATATATTCCGAAATTTGGTCATATATTCTAAAATGTGGACATATACCCAAAAATGTGGATATAATGTTAAAATGTGGACAGAAATGTACTAAGGTGGACAAAATATTAGAGAATGATACCTTTGGCTTGTCCAAATCAAGAATAGGATATAGTTTTGGGGCATAAGTTCGCTTGAATGTCTCCACTTTCATGTGATCATCTAAGTAATTTCACTAAACTATGATGCATGACATAAAATAAGACCTTTCATGTTCACCTCAATCTCTTTCTTTCCACCTACATCAATTACTGTCAAACTTTCTCATTTTATATCCACCTGACTCTCTTTGTGTCCACCTTCGTCAATTTTTGTCGAACTTTCTCTTTTTATTTTCACCTTACCCCTTTTCTGTTCACCTCCGTTAATTTCTTTCCAAACTTCTCCTTTTATGACCATCTTATTCTCTTTTTATCTAACATTTTAATGGTGGACAGAAAGTTATGAAAGTGGATAAATTATTCAATATGTTGGCAGAAAAACTCACAAGTGGACAGTATGATTCACAAATTTTTGTCCTCTCTTTTTTATATAAAAAATTCATTACAGATAGAAATTTCATCACCCCCAAATTGATATTCTCAAATTCAACAAACTTATCACAAAGTATCCACCTTTAGATTAAAAAATTAATCACAAATACTAGCATGATTATCATCAAATTGAGTAAATTTCAAAAAAAAAATCTTAGAAAAATTACAATTCAAACTCTTAATTATATACTTTAATCCATCTTAAAAAAATTATATCAAATAATTACTCTAAAAAAAAAAAATTCCTCGACGAAGCCCTGCACCACCTCATCCTTTATAAGCCCTACACGAGGAGCTGGGGGAGACGAGCCTTGCACTAGGAGCTCACTTTAGCCTCGATGAAGGAGATGAGCTCCACACTGGAGTTGCTGCGATCTTAAAGGATCGGGGGCGGATCGAGGGTTCACAGTTCTAACCAGAGCTCATGGAGTTGCGGTTAGGGATGGCTCGGGGGTGATTTGGGGACAAATCTCACCGAAGCTATTGTGATCTTCACGGAGATCGTCAGAGCTAACGCAATCTTCACAGATCAAGGGCGGATCGGGGGCTCACGGAGCTCACTGCGATCAGAGAGGCTCGGGAAACTCGCTGGGCTAGCCATATCATCACAGAAATCGTTCCTCTTATTCTTCCGCTTCTTCCCTCCCTCCCTCTCTCTTCTCTCTCTTTCTTTATTAAAAATGTACACAGGGGACATATTTGACAGAGGGGTATTTTGGACTTTAGCCGCCCACAATATCCCACGTGCATACAACCAGTGTACACTCGGATTCAGAAGTACAAATACTGGTATTGAGAGACATTTTAATATACTCTTTTACCCCAGGGAGTTTTTGGCACAATTCAAACTCCCTGAGGAACTAAAAGCAAATTTCCCTTAAAATTTTTATAGGAACTTGCTTTTGATGAGGCATTTGTGAAGCCATATCATTTGGAGCTCTATCACAAGCCTATTCAAGAGTTCTACATGATCAAGACTTCCCAAAGAGAGTTGATAATGATGTGTATTATAATTGTTGATAGCATGTTAAAAGCCTTGACACACACACACACACATATCATAGTCTCTTAGTCGACTTATAGCCTATGATAGTCGACTTATCAATTTCCCTAGTCGACTAGCCTTTTGTCCTGAAAGATCCCAACTCTCTGTTGGTCACTTTTAGTCGACTTAACAGGATACCTAGTCGTCTAATAAATGGCCTAGTCGACTTATAATATAGTTCTGGTCGACTTGGTTCAGTTATCAGAAACTTGTCTATTGATTCAAACTTGACCTAGTCGACTTGGTATCTTCTATAGTCGACTAACACAGTGAAATTTGCCTACCCTAGTCGACTAACCCCATATCTCAAGTCGACTAATGGCAGTTTTTGACTGTTGGACAGTTTCTGTTTTCTGGTATTTCCTTCAACGTTATCCACGTTTAAACATTCAAATTTATCCTAATAACTACCCTAACTAATCCTAGAGTTCAACTATAAATAGGGTTGTTATCTTAGGTTTAAAATACCAATTCAAGTATATAGTTTTCTGACCAAAACTCTGAAAAATATTCTGGTTCTCTGAAAACTGTTCCCACTTCCAGTTCTTCACCAATTCCTACTCTTTTGTGAAGATCTCTGAAAGTCCACCTATAATAGCCCTTGTCCACGATCACACTCAGAATCAAGGCTTATAGGAAAGGTTGTAATCACTCAAAGGAAGCATTGTACAAGAGCGTCTTCTTGGTGTAGAAGAGAGGTTGTACAAGGTGTTTTGTTCTCTTGGTTGTAAGAGGAGTTGTACACATTTGGCAAAGGGGATTTGTCAAGTGGTGTGCAAGGTGTTGATTTTGCGTGTACAAAGTCAAGGATAAAGGAAAATCTCAAGCGGGAGGCTTGGGGACTGGATGTAGGTCACGAGGACCGAACCAGGATAAATCACTCGTGTTTGCGATTGTTATCTTTTCTGTGATTTATTTTCTTTTTTGCAAGTACGTTTAGTTTCTTTATACTAATATCCTTATGTGAGTGTTGACGTGTATATTAGATCCACACTTGGCATCATCTCGCGACCAACATTTTTCACCTTGCATAATTCAAGTTCATGATTGCTTGAATCTGTTTGAGGGACTTGAAAAATGAACAATCAACTTTGCTCCTCTACTAGTAAGAAAAATAAAAAATAAGACTTAGCTTGAGAGTTTAAATCTAGATGAATAAATATAAAAATGAATGATACTTTGAGAAAATAAGAGAGTTAAGAATCAAGAGTTTATCAATCATTAACATTTGAAGCTCAAGAATATTACTCTTTTGAGCTTTTTTAATAAATTAGGACTAAGCTTTGACAATATTTGGCAAAAGTTGCAAGATTAAAAAGTTTCTCAGATGTTCTTGCAACAATAGAAAAAACTTATGTGGTGGAGATTTTTCAATAGATTAATTGAACGGTAAATTTTGGCATCACAGGAGTCAGAGTTGTCTCGCTTATAGGACGATAATAAAGATTTCAACACAGAAAGCAAGCAAAGACAAGAGTTTTACGTGAAAAAACTCAAATTGAGAAAAAAACCACAGGGAAGAGAGAGAAAAATTCACTAGTTTGCAGATATTACAGTGAATTTGTAGAGCTATCTACTGTTTACAATCTTTCTTGCAAAAATAGCTTGGATTGAATTGTGTTTTCTTGTAGTTCTCAGAGTATAAATACCATGAGAGTCATAACTAATAATATAGTTCATGCATATCTCTATAACTGCATGATTTGCATGTTGTGATTCTCTTATAACTACTCAGATCACCGCGCTTGATTGTTGTGATTGACATGCAGAAATATCCTCCTCCATCCTTAAGGCCTACGCTGGATTGGGGCGTTACATCATTTGAAATGTGAGAGTAATCTAACAGTGTGATTGACTCTATAGATCGCAAAATTTCGCTGCTGAGTTGTATCCAGTGATGGAGGTGAAAGACTGTATAGTGAGTCTGCATTTATGCGCATTGAAACTCCCCACCCACAAAGTGCTTTTGTCAAAGTTCTCATCTGGATGAATGACTCAGGCTGAAATGATCTCGGGGTAGCACTCAGGCTTTCTTCTCGGTCATGGCTGAAGTGGTCACGGGAAGGTACTTGGCCTTGCCGTTTCGCTCGGGATGATCCTGTGAAGTGAGACATGTGTCGCGACCCTGATGAAGATCGAAATATGATCATGATAGATGCCCCTTCTGCCTCCCCCTTTTCTGAGACTCAGATAGAGAAGGAGGGAAGCGGAATAATCCATCCTCTAACACGATCTTTCTCCAAAAATTTGTTGCATTATTTGTAATTCCCAGGGGAGCAGTCGAGGTGTCATTGGGAATTGACTGAACGCTTAGTGGCTTACGAACATTTGGAAATTTAATAAATAAGATCATGGTATTATGATGAATGCGATCACGTGCCAGAGGCAATTGATATCTGGCTGATTTGATATGCCGTAGATTATGGGATACGAACTGACTTATCTGGGGTGGTTGAGAATTTGAATGGGAGACTCTGGTATTTTCATCATAAATAGGACAGATCCCTGGATGGAATCTGCCCATCTTCTCAAGAATTACTTGCTCCAAAACTTCTTGTTCTGATAGAAAGTGATGTTGTTCTTCTTCTTCGTCCGATGGAGGAAGGAGAAAGATGAAGAAGGGGATATGATTGTTGCAACACATTAGTTTTCGCTATGATCTTATCATAAAACATCAGTTTTCACGACAAGATTATGCTGCTAGGAAAGGTAGGGAGGGCTCTTACTTTGACTTAATTTGCACATCTGATCTCTAATCGGGTCAAATAACTCTTAGCTTGTGCTCCAAGATCTTCTTTTCTTGATGGCGGATGAGGTAGGAATGGGGGTTATCATGGATTGTAGCAGAGGTTGACTTGATTCAATCACTGTCTTTAATGCCAGGCTGTCTTTGTTCCTGGCTGGATCCTATCGCTCTCGTCCTGAAACTTTTCTTAAGGCAAGGCGCGAGAAGGAAGCATGGGGGTACCTTGAGATACCACCGATGAAACATTCTTCCTTTTGAAGTTCTGACCTTTTCCTCGGGATGAAGGCCAGTGGTGTGCTATCATCACTATCTGGTATGTCCTGGGTGGCCCATCTGACTTTCTTGAAGGCGTGTTTTGATTGGAGAGGAGGAAATTATTCATTTAAAGGATTTCCTAATTTTGTGCAGGAACCTCCCTGTGTTCCTCTAA
The DNA here is from genome assembly GCA_038442645.1 of Agave tequilana. Taxonomy (NCBI): domain Eukaryota; kingdom Viridiplantae; phylum Streptophyta; class Magnoliopsida; order Asparagales; family Asparagaceae; genus Agave; species Agave tequilana. Next base: position 45,056 of record JAVJIF010026676.1, read on the forward strand.
GTTCTGTGGAAGATGGTGTGAACAATAGGATTGCATCTGTATGAAGTCTTCTTTGACATACAGATCTTTATTTACTTCAGTATCAGGAACTTACTCAATAGGTTTGCATGGGTAGAAGATAATTTATCTGTATTTTTTCAAAAAAGTAAAGACAAACGGGTAATAAATCTTGTATTACTATTTTTTAGATGTAACCAAGTGTGTATTTGAATGAATGTAATCAGAAAATTATAAAAAAAGCATTAATGGAAATATTATTTGAAGCTTGCTTATTTTATTTTACCATTATTTTCGTCTAGAATTGGACGTCTCCTCAGAACATTTGCTTTGACTCCGAGATGTTTGGTACTAGTATATGGATGTTCCGAAACGTTGGGTATTAGTTTGGTGAATGGTTCTCGAGTGGGTGTTTAGTCCCTCAACGGTACCTTTAAATTTGTCTCCTTTGAGTGGAAAAAATCCCAGCTGCAGAGTTGATCTTTCGAGAGGCAGTAATCCCTGTTGGCCCAAAGGCCATTAGCCCTAAGTTTTGATGATTACAAACCATATGTAGTTAGGTATTAACAAAGTTATTTAAATAAAGTTTCAGGTAAAAACATAGGTTGATTGACGGCTCTTACACAAGACTCACATTTGGAAGCCGCGAGGATTTAGATCTTAGAGCCTAGCACACTAGAAGAACTCAAGAGGATCAATCAAACAAATTGAGAAGACTATACAAGATTTGTATCTTTGCATTTTTCTTTTTAGTTAGGATTTATAGTCTATTTGTCAAACCGAGATGATAGAGGTTGATAACATTAGGATTGCCACACACACACATTTGATATTGCTTCATGCTTTCTAACAAAATTTTATTACAAAATTTCCTATCAAGTTTCAGAAAAACGAAGTTTGGAAATTCATTTTAGAAAAACAAGTTTTTGGAAAAACGGTTTTTAAGTTTGGAAAAAGAATTTTTATCAAAATATAGTTCAAATTATTTTGGTGTTGATCTATGATCACACTATGATTTTTCTTAGACATAGAACTCTATTTTGTATCTATCCGTCTAAAGAAATTTTTATCGAAAAATTTAGACTTCAAAAAGTTTTCAAAAGCCTGACTTTTACCTAGTCTGGTCGACCGAATGGTCGACCGCTGGCAGAGCAGAACTGCTCTGTCGGTCGACCGGGCGGTCGACCGACATGCACCAATGTGCATTGTGCACATCGGTCGACCGTCCCGGTCGACCGTCAGAAAGGGCAGAGCTCTCTGTTTGTTCCGGTCGACCGACAGAGAGTGGTCACTCTCTATTTGGGACTTCGGTCACCGACTCGGTCGACCGCTTTCCCAACGGTCAGAAATCCGACCGTTGGCGGTCGACCGGCCCGGTCGACTGACAGCAGTCAGAATCTCTGCTGACAGATTCCAACGGCTATTTTTTGTTTGTCTTTTGTTGGGGCTTCTCCCAACGAATATTTTGACCTATTTTATCCTGTTTTTTCTTCCCTATAAATAGTGGGAGTGTCTTACAACTCAAATACAACATTTACAAGAGTAAAATCAAAATTTCTCAAAGTTTAGCCTCTTAGCAAAAAGAATTTTCTTGAGCCAAATTCTAAATCCTTTGTGTTTTAGCTTGAAGCTTTCTCTTCCACTTCTCTACTTGTTTTAGCACCACACAATCCCTAAAGTTTCTTCTCCTCATCTTGGTTATAGGATTGTGCATGTGAGCTTTATTTGTGGTCAAGTGTTGATCACCGTTTCTTCATATTGAGAAGTTGTAGAGGTTGCGACCTCAAGCGAGCTAGTGAGCTCTAAGTTTGTGTTGCGGTACCGTGAAAGAGGACAAGTGTGTCCGAAGATTTCTGGTGAGAACTTGTATTGACGATCCGGTGGATCAAGTATAGTGGAAATCCTTCATCGTGTTGAAGGCGAGGACGTAGAGCAGTGGCTCGAACCTCGAAACATATTCTCGTGTTTGCGATTGTCAACTTATCTCTAAACTCTCTCTCCTCTCTCTCCTTTACTTGCACTATTATTTGTTTACTTCCTTGCAAGTATTAATATTGTTGTTGTTTATTGTTAATTAGTTTTTAATCCGCATTATTTGCCACTTAGTATAGCCATCACCTATTCACCCCCCTCTAGGTGATTTCAATTGGTATCAGAGCCTAACCCTAGCATTTGGTTTAACCACCTTAGGGAGATCCTCATTATTGGCTATATCTATTTGTTGCATTTATTGTTTGTTGTGCACTATTCTTGTATTCATGGCATCAGTTGACTTTTCTAGCATCAAGTCCCCACCCAAATTTGATGAGTTGAACTTCCCCATTTGGAAGGTCAAAATGAACCTATTTCTAAAATCCCTAGGAGTTAGAGTTGCCAAGTTCATCACCAAAGATTTATTGAACCTCTCACTGATGAGAGAACATGGTTCGAAGAAACCTCTAAGGACTATAAGGCCAATGCTAGAGCCCAATATGCACTCACTCAAGCATTAAATGAAGATGATCTTTCCCGCATCATAAATTGCAAATCTGCTTATGAAGTTTGGAATGTGCTTATTGTTACTCATGAGGGACGTCGCAAGTCAAGAGATCTAAAATTTACTTGCTCCGTTCTCAATATGAGAATTTCTATATGCTTAATAATGAAGGAATAGATGATATGCTCACTCGTTTCACCAAGATTACTAACGCCTTATCTTCTTTAGGTGACAACATTGACAATGACCAAAAGATCCGGAAGGTCATTAGATCTCTTCCAAGTCTTGGGAAGTCAAGGCAACCACCCTCAAAGAGCTAAATGATAGGGAGGAGATGGACTTCTCCGGCTTCATCGGCAATCTCAAAATCCATGAGATGGAGATGAAAGTAAGAGATGAAAGGGAGGCACCAAAGAAGAAAGCTCTTGCTTTCAAGGCGGCTCCATCCTCCTATGATGAAGAGGATTCATCGGAAGACTACGATGAAGACTTTGCCATGCTCATAAGGAAGGTGGGCAAAATGTTCTATAAGAAAGGTAGACAAAGCAACTTCCGAAGAGGAAGACCTCAAGGAAGATTTGAAAAGAAGAGAGAGGAACCGGGTCCATTTTTCATTGCAAGAAGACGGGACACCTAATTGTCGATTGCCCCTCTCTACAAGCTACTACCTCCAAGAACGGGCAAAAGAAGAAAAGGCAATGGTGGCCACGTGGGATGACTCGGAGTCAGAATCCGAAGAGGAGATCGACGCCGCTCACACGTGCTTCATGGCACATGGTGATGATGCTTCCAAGGTATGTCTAGAAAACTCTTTAGATGATGAAGACTTAACCATGGATGAACTTGCACATTTTTTTGAAGAATTACAAAGTAGGTATGAAATATCACTTGCTCAAATAAAAAATTGAAAAAGGAGAATGATTTCCTAAAGAATAAATTTGAGCTTGTTTTAAAAGAGAAAAATGAATTATCAAATTCTTTTGAGAAAATGAAAAAGGATTTTGAAAAATACAAACATCTTGTAAAGGAAAAAGCCCTATTTCTACTTGTAATAAAAATGAATTTTTAGAGATCCAAAACGTATTGAAGTTTTGGATACAACTTTAAAGAAATGTACTTTTGACATGACTAAATTGCATCTGTGTTTCCTAAAGGAAAATCCCAAGGGAACATACTCATCATCATGCGCCTAACACACACAAAACATGCACACACGTACAAGCATGCATTTATGTATGGTAAAATTTATATATGTGCACATTGTGGTCGCAAAGGCCATTTAGCTAAATTTGTTTATGCTAAGCTAAACTTGTCAAATAAAAATATTGGGTTCGAGAAAACACTAACCCTATAGGACCCAAAAAGATTTGGGTACCAAAAGACACACCGAATTTAATTGATGCAGGTGCATCGTCCTCCTCCAAGACTTAGGGGGAGATGGTGCCTGGGTGGTGGATGCATCAAGGCTCAACGTATACATCGTCGCTTGCATCACTATCAAAGAGGCACCCATTTTTGGAGATTACCCATGGTTTGGTAACTTCTCCACCTAATATTTCTTTTAATATATATAGGATTTGCTAGTTGCATCTTTATGATAATATGCCTACATGTGTAAACTTGCATATCCATATTTTTGTATGATTGGATTGTGTATTCAATTTGTTTAGATTTCTATCACCTGCCATGTTTTTATTTGTCCATAAGTCAAGATTTTGTTAACTTAATCTTTTATATGAATATTGTCAAAATAAAAAATTTATTTAACCAAATTAAGCAAATAAATAGAGATGGCAATTGCGCGCCTCAACTTTTATCTAGAGGAATTTCGAGGAGAAGTTCAGAACCCTTACGGGTATTCGGCTTCAACATCACTTATTTATCGCTTAATAAATATTTGGAGATATAAATATTAATAATAATCAATAAAAAAATGAAAATAATTCTTTTTTGAGTTTTTTCATGCCAAGAAAGATTTCAATTGATTTCAACATCACTATTATGATTATATAAGAAAAATATACAATTCTGGTTAAAATAAATAAAATAAACCAAATTTTCGAAACAGTTTGTTCACTGTTTTTTAGCTTTTTCGGTCGACCGCCGGTCGACCGATTTGGCCTGGCATAAGGCCCGGTCGACCGACCCAGTCGACCGATATAGCCTGGAACAAGAAATTTTTTTTTGCCCAAAGCCGGTCGACCGGGCGGTCGACCGACTGAAACCGAGATTGCTCTCGGTTTCTACCGGTCGACCGGGCGGTCGCCGGGAAATCGGGTAAACTGTTAATTTACTCGACTCTTTATAAAGTCCTAACCCCAAATTCTTTCCCCTCTTCATCTTCCACCGCCTCCAACACTCCTATTCCTCTATTCTCTCAACTCTAAATCCCTTCTACCTCTTTTTCCTCTCTCCCAACCTCAAATTTCCTCCATAAAAATTTGGGAAATTGGTTTCAAGTTGCAGATCTACTCTCACTTTTTGGATTTTCGTCTGATTTTCAAGGTATAATCTCTTTTTTCCTCCAAATCTCTTATTGTCCTTGTTCTATTGTTTAGATCTTGCTATATTTCGTGCCTATCTTGCTAATCTATCATCTTGTCTAAAGAACCCGTTCTGAAAAGGGAAAACTCCCCAATCTTCATCCTCTCCTTTTGTCTCACAAAATGCATCCTATAGGCATGTCATAATCTCCACTAAAAATGTGAATTCTGGTAGAACTTTGGTGCTTAGTAATTTTGAGCACCTTAATCTTGCATCTATCCTAGCATCTAGCTCCTTAGAAAATTTTATCACTATTAAAGAACCTGTCTATCCTACTTTGGTGCAATATTTCTATTCAAATCTCACTTTTGAACATAATCACATCAAATCCAGAGTCTTGGGCAAAGATATAGATATCTCACTTCAACAATTTGCACGTCACCTACACCTCTCCTGTGAGGGGGTAGACATTTATAACTTCGATCTGCATGATTTTGAGTATCCTGACGGTGAGTCTGCCCACACCGTCTCCACACTGCTTCATGATGATGATAACCCCGGTTAGTTAGGAACGAGGAGGTGAAGTATTATACTCTTACCACCCAGGTCCTGGTCTAAATCGTGTTCTATAACCTCCTGCCAAAATCAGGAGAATATAGTCACGCTAGGGGTTCCGCTCCTCTTGTCATCTATTGCCTTCTGAAAGGCATTAGAATCAATATACCTAAACTCATCATCAATTACATGACTTCTGATCATCTCCTTGTCCCAAACCGGCACTTGCCCTTTGAGATGCTCATCACACGTCTTTTGAAGCAGCTAAATTTTGATCTTTCCTCTGAACGATCGATTGAACCGTCAGTATACATCAACACACCATCCTCAAGAGGATGCGTCCTAGGGAGCGTCATCCAGCTCCTCAGCCGCAGCCTTTCTTTCCTGCTATTCCTGGATCATCCTCTGGCTCTTCTGCTCCCTTCGACCCCTATTTGGCCTTATCTACTCAGCTTCGGGAGCACCACCAGTAGATTTCCGCTGAGATGACCGAGCATCGCCAGCAGATTTCTGCTGAGATGACCGCACACTATCAGCGGATGGAGCAGCGTTTGGACAATAATCTCAGCCATATCTGTGACTCCATGCGCTATATGCATGCCTTTCTCCGGCATCTACAACAGGTTTGATTGGCCGGCTCCTCTTCCTAGTGAACGTGCTCAGACACTTCCTACTTTCGCCCTCCGTTCGCCGGCTGGGCTCCTGTTTCTTCTGCTCCTCCTACTTCTGCTCCGCCACCTACTTCCCCCAGGACACAGATTTCGGGAGACATTGACCCCTTTTGATGATGTCAAAAAGGGGGAGAGATTTCTGGGAGTTATTTCTGGGTTGTTATTTTGGACATGTGTTATGGACATGTGTTATGTGTTATGTTTTCTGGGTTATTTATCTATGCTGTATTTGTATATTAGTTTGCTTTCTGTATGGACATGTGTTATTTGTAGACATGTGTTATGTTTTTGGTTTTGAGGTTGGCATGAACCTCCTATTTTGTATGGACACCTTTTTTATGATGTGACAATTATTTTTGTTATCTCCATATGGTATATATATAAATGGTTGGTTGTCTATTGCTTATTGTTCTATGTTTGTTCCAACCTTCTACCACTCACTTTGGAGGATAGAGGTATTATGGATGGATGGAGGTAACCATATATGCAAACATGTTTTTATTTCTGTATCTTTAGTATGCATGGATGGTTTGCATATGTGTTTATTAACATATCATATATATGCCTTTGCTGTGCATTTAGATCTTCATATCATATTCTTTTATATGCATATGTTAAGGGGAGCTTCACTTGAAGTCTCCACCCAAAATATTTGTAATAACTCCATCTGTTTTGTCATCATCAAAAAAGGGGAGATTGTTGGCCCAAAGGCCATTAGCCCTAAGTTTTGATGATTACAAACCATATGTAATTAGGAATTAACAAAGTTGTTTAAATAAAGTTTCAGGTAAAAACATAGGTTGATTGACGGCTCCTACACAAGACTCACATTTGGAAGCCGCGAGGATTTAGATCCCAGAGCCTAGCACACTAGAAGAACTCAAGAGGATCAATCAAACAAATTGAGAAGACTATACAAGATTTGTATCTTTGCATTTTTCTTTTTAGTAAGGATTTATAGTCTATTGTCAAAATCGAGATGATAGAGGTTGATAACATTGGGATTGCCACACACACACATTTGATATTGCTTCATGCTTTCAAACAAATTTTATTACAAAATTTCCTATCAAGTTTCAGAAAAACGAAGTTTGGATAATTCTTTTTGGAAAATAAGTTTTTGGAAAAACAGTTTTTAAGTTTGGAAAAAGAATTTTTATCAAAATATAATACAAATTGTTTTGGTATTGATCTATGATCACACTATGATCTTTCTTAGCCATAGGACTCTATTTTATATCTACTCGTCTAAAGAAATTTTTATCAAAAAATTTAGACTTCAAAAAGTTTTCAAAAACCTGACTTTTGGCCTAGTCCAGTCGACCGACGGTCGACCGCTGGCAGAGCAGAACTGCTCTGTCGGTCGACCGGGCGACCGACCGACATGCACCAATGTGCATTGTGCACATCGGTCGACCGTCCCGGTCGACCGTCAGAAAGAGCAGAGCTCTCAGTTTGTTCCAGTCAACCGGCCCAGTCGACCAACAAAGAGTGGTCACTCTCTGTTTGGGACTTCGGTCGACCGGCCCGGTCGACCGCTTTCCCAACGGTCAAAAATTCGACCGTTGGCGGTCGACCGGCCCGGTCGACCGACAGCAGTCAGAATCTGCTGACAGATTCCAACGACTATTTTTTGGTTTGTCTTTTGTTGGGGTTTCTCCAACGAATATTTTGGCCTGTTTTACCCTGTTTTTCTTCCCCTATAAATAGTGGGAGTGTCTTACAACTCAAATACAACATTTACAAGAGTAAAATCAAAATTTTTTAAAGTTTAGCCTTTTAGCAAAAAGAATTTTCTTGAGCCAAATTCTCAATCCTTTGTGTTTTAGCTTGAAGCTTTCTCTTCCACTTCTCTACTTGTTTTAGCACCACACAATCCCTAAATTTTATCTCCTCATCTTGGTTATAGGATTGTGCATGTGAGCTTTATTTGTGGTCAAGTGTTGATCACCGTTTCTTCATATTGAGAAGTTGTAGAGGTTGTGGCCTCAAGCGAGCTAGTGAGCTCTAAGTCAGTGTTGCGGCACCGTGAGAGAGGACAAGTGTGTCCGAAGAGTTCTAGTGAGAACTTGTATTGACGATCCGGTGGGATCAAGCATAGTGAAAATCCTTCATCGTGTTGAAGGCGGGGACATAAAGCAGTGCCTCGAACCTCGAAAAATATTCTCGTGTTGATTGTCAACTTATCTCTAAACTCTCTCTCTCTCCTTTACTTGCACTATTATTTGTTTACTTCCTTGCAAGTATTAATATTGTTGTTGTTTATTGTTAACTAGTTAATCCGCATTATTTGCCACTTAGTATAGCCATCACCTATTCACCCCCCTCTAGGTGATTTGAATCCCTACAACAAAATCAGGTTCGCTTTTGCTTTTGAGTGGGGGAAATCCCATCAACGAAGCTGCGAAGTCGAGGCTCTGAGAGGAAAAATCTCTGCATCAGTGTTTGGTCTTCGAATGGGGAAAATCCAACAACTGAGTGTCTTGAATGGTCGTAGAGGAGCCTGTGTTTCTGCCTCGAGTGGGGAAATCCCATCTGAAGCTTTTCATTCTTAATAAAGCAATTGGACTTATAACGATGCGGGACTGGTACATTGAGGGGGTACTCCAAAAAGATAACCCCTAATAAATATACCTTATACCGCGCATAGTCATAATCTTGTTAGACCTGCAAAAAGTTGGTCTGAAGTGGGAGTACATCCAACGATAGATTGAATCCGTCGGTTCTGGATGAGGGTTCCTATCCTATGTGATGATCTGGAACCTCTAACGTGGGAGTAAACCCATCAGCAGAGTAATCTTCTCATGTGGGGGATATCCCATCAAAGGAATTGTCGCTCGAGTGGGCGGGAAAAATCCTATCATTGGTATATGAAAGGAACCCAGTAGAGAAAAACTACCGAGGTTCTTTCACCTGGGGTTCAAATGAGGTAGCCCATATGTTAATATCTGTGCTCCGAGTGAAGGAAATCCTATCAGCAAAATATCAGACAGGGGCTCTGAGAGGAAAAAATCCTTGCAACAGAGTGGGGACTCCGAGTGGGGGCAATCCAAAACGGAGGATTTCGACTCTTGTAGGACGACCGAGAAAATCCCATAGGCAAGTCTGCGTTTGGCACTTTCGAGTGGGGAAAATCCCTTCAGCAGATGTACAGATACGATCATTCGAGTAGGAAAAATCCCATAATGGAGTGATCACATAACCGCCTTCGAGTGGTGATTAGTCTCTAAAACTGCATATTTCATACCACATCTTCACACTTATTTAATATTAAATTCTGCTGATAATACCTCTCTTGTATGTTTCTAGGTCCATGGTGTGCAATAAATAAGAAGACCCTAAATCACCATTAAATGGGTGATTAAAGGCCTATAATATAGCCATTGACTTTGGAGAACAGTTTCGTCAAAACCAGGGGCCTAAAACCAGAAACTGGAACATGCAGCCGATAGGGAGACAAGCAGGCGGTGCGCAGCAGGCGGCGCTACGCGCGCTGCCCTAGTACAGCAGCGAAAACGCGGCCTGGGCCGCATTTCTGCGGCTATACGGCGCAGCCGCGCTCGTGCTTTGGGCTAGGGGTTGTCCCCCTGGCCCTCTTTCTCCTGGTGCCTATAAATACCCCCTTGGGGTTCTACAGAGGAGATATCTAGAGCTTAGAGCATTGTTTTTAGTTTGTTTCTAGGATTGTAGTTGTTTTTATGTTCTCTTCTTCTTCTAGTTTAGTTTAGCCATTAGAGTGAAAGAGAGAGAGTGTGTGTACAAGTTGTATTTGAAGGTGACAAGCTTATACAAGTATTACTTCTCTTTCTTCTTTCTATTACTTGTTGTTTTCATTTGCTTTTACGTTCTTGTTTTAGTGTAATACTCCTTCTCTTACTTCTTCTCTCTTGTTGTTTTCTTTTCTTACTAATGTCAACTAACTCTTTCATTGCATGGCTAACTAACTACTAACCCACTAATCTCTAACAACTTGATTGATAACCCAAATGAGTCAATAGTGTTAAACAAGCCTTTTGCAAATGAGAGCTATGACATCTTAAGACGAGGGTTTTAACTCAACTTACTTACAAGTAATCCCTTTCTTATATTTCATTCTTAACGGTTTTTGATGATCTATAGATTGTAAGCTTTACTTGTTTTCATAAGTTAGAGATATTTCTATTAATTTTTGCCGATACTATTAGTGCACTTGTTTCTTCCCTTATTCTCGCCTTCAATTAGATCTAGATAAGGGAATGCTCAAGTTTTTTACCGTGTAAAGCTAAGTTAAAGGAAGAACTTTCACTCAATTCTACATGAATAGTTCCTATGGATAAGGGTTATGCTTGCATATGATCCATCGTGAGGCTACATCTTCAAGAAGTTAGAGACTAGTGGGAGCACTTAGTAGAAAGTTAGCCATGCGTTTTTACCATTAAGAAAATCCACTTTTACAAAACTTCAACCAAATCTTTGAAACATCATTTGTTTTCTTTTCAATTCTTTATTTGAAACAAAGATCTTTCTCTTTACTTTGAACAACGAAGTTGCATCTAAGCTTCTATTGCTCTCCCTCCTTGTGGATACGACCCGTATAACCACTTTTGCTACTACGGAAGAATCGCAAAAGCAGTAACATCGACCCACATTCCTTTACTTCTATTTGTGCATGCTTTTTGCCCATCAAATGTTGGCGCCGTTGCCGGGAGGGAACGAGTTTGTTGTTTTAATACTAAAGATTTTTCTTTATTTTTGTGTGTAGGAGAAGTACCAAGGAGCTAACTACAACGAGAAGCAAGATTGGTGGCCGAAGACCATTGCACGAGGAATTCATTTGCCCTCGGCGAATTCGTGTAAAAACAAATTTCTCCGATTGAAGTACTAACGAGAGATCTTTTGTAGGGTTACCGAAAATCACTCAAATCTCTTTCTCAAATTTTTAGTTCATTTGTATGCTTCACTTTACACTTGTAATAATTCAACAGAAATTCATTTGTTGCTAAATTGAAAATCGAATTAGACTCTTGTATTTAGGGTACGCATCTATTTTAGTTCATTTCAATTTCTGTTGAAGAGTGCTGGAGAAAAGGTATGTGTGCATCATATAGAATAGGACTAACATTTTGGAGTAATTTATCGCTTTGAGTGTTATCTTATTGTGATATACTGTATACTTGCACAATTGACATTAAGAGCAAATCTCAAATAAACAAGATAAGGTGGAGATTTCATCACCATTTCTTAGCCCAAAAACCATCTCCAAGTGCACTCACGCAACCCAAGCCTTAACTAAAAATTGATAGACATTGGCTCTAGGGACATCCCGGACTCATTAAGAGATTAACCGAGGGTTAAAATTGCAAGAACTATACTCCTACAAAATCGGTGTCTAAGGAAAGTGGATTGAGAGGTTAAGCCTTGAAAGCTCCGTGGTTTGGTGTAATTAAGGCCCGTGGCTCACGCCCGATACCTCCCACCGAGTTTTGCCTTTCCTGACCGATTAGCTTGTTGTCGAGTTCCTGCAACAACCTTCCCCAGAGAATCGACCAGTTAGGAGTCGTCTAGGTCCAAGTACCTTAGACTAACGCTTGGTGGTTGTTTTTCTTTCTTTTGTTTGTTTTTTATTCTTTTTTATTGTTTGTTGTCTATATGTTGTTTGTGGTGTGCTGCATGCAAGAGTGGATGAGAGATCCTGTAACTTTCAGATTAACAAAAATACTTCTCTACCCTTGCATCCAGAACCGGTGATGGCGTCGCTTCAGGAGAGGTTTTACCCGATCAGAACCTTACTGCCATCTTGTATAAAACAGCCTGAGGTGAATGGAAATAACTTTGAATTAAACCTCAATTCATTAACACTCTTCCAAAATTTCATGGTTTAGAATCGGAGGATGCATACTTCTTTGTTAGGGAATTTGAAGAAGTATGCCTCATGATGCTCATTCCCCGGTAGGAGACGATGTCGTTTTATATTTCATTCCCTTCTCTCTAAAGGACCTAGCTAAGAAATGGTTGTACAGTTTAGCTGTAGATTCAGTTATAACATGGGATAATTTCATCAAGGCCTTCTTGAAGAAATTCTACCCAATTCACAAGACTGCTCTTATCAAAAGAATATCATGCAGTTTAAGAACAGAGTGAACCATTCTGGAGATACTTTGAACGATTCAAAGATCTCCTAGCTCAGTGCCATCATCACGCTGTAGAGAAATGGCATCAGTGCCAGATTCTCTATGATGGTTTGGACTATCAAACGAAACTCCTGTTAGATACCATGTGTCAGGGAGGTTTCTTGCAAAGGATGAAAACTAGGGTTAGGATTTATTTGAGGATTTAGCTGAGAAAACCCTACAATGGGAGCCAGCCTCAAAAAAACAAGGAATTCACTGTCCATAGCTTGAAAAGGAGGGCTCTTATCCTTAGAATCATCCATAACTGTAGAAGCTAAGATTGCAACCCTGATGAGGAGAATAGAGGCTCTAGAAACAAAAGAGCCAGCAAATGTCAACCAATCAACCGACCACCAATTCACAATCTGGGTTGTTAATACTGTCAGGCATCGAACCATGTCTTTGAAGAGTGTCCTATTTTTCAGACTCACCAAGTGCCGCCAGAACACATGAGTGCGGCCTACTCACGACCGCCGTATAATTTTTACTCACAAACGTACAATCTCCGTTGGAAAAATCACCCAAATTTCGATTAGGCCCAGAACAATTCTCCTAGGCCAAATTTCCCCAATCATCTCCACCATTCCAATTATCCAACGAATTTTTTCAATCAAGCTCAATCTTCCTCCTACAAAGTTCACCAATTGAGAAGAGATTTAGTAAATTGGAGGAGAGCATGGAGGCTTTTATGAGTCCCAAACCGCCTTCATGCAAATCAGGGATAAACATTGAGCAATCATTCACAAGGTATATCGAGATTGAAAATGTAATGAGTCAACTGGCTAACTCTCTAAGTGAAAGACCAAAGAGTACTTTACTTAGCCGCTAGTTAAGCCCAAGAACTCTAATCAAGTGTATGAAATTCAGGATCCGTCGATCAAACAGTGCAATACTGTTCACACATTTTGATCTGGAAAGAAGGTGGACAATCAGGTCTACCAGCAGAAAAATCCTACTCACATTGATCCTGCTCCTGCTTTCACATCTTCTAGCTCCTCCCAATCTACTCCCCAAATGTCTGACTAGGACACAGCTGCTGAACAAGTTCAGAAGCCTGTAACACCATTCCCAAGAGGCTTAGGAACAATAATAAGAAAATGCACATGGAGAAAATACTTGAGATGTTTATGAAGGTTCACCTAGAGGGGGGGTGAATAGGTGATGGCTAATCTAATGGTCACTTAATGCCTAATAATGAAGAAGCTAAGAACAATCATGACCTAATTAAATTTCTTACACTAAACACCACGTATACCAAAAGTGTTGCCGAATTCCCCGTGAAGGCTCTGGACAACTCCTCTAGATCCCCTTGAATGGGTTGAGGTGCCGCGTTGGCTCTTTGGTTGAATACAAGTGTTAGCAAACAATCCCACGCAAGTATATCAATTATGCACAATGAATATATCAAGCATAAAGATAAAGACAAGATAAGTAATGCAGATATAACAGGGGGAGAGAGAGAGAGAGAAAAGGCAATCGCAAACACAAGGGTATGTTTCGAGGTTCGAGCACACTTGCTCTACATCCCCGCCTTCGACACACGAAGGATTTCCACTATGCAAGATCCCAATGGATCTCTCCTCGGTGCCGCACACCTACAAGCCCTCGGACTCCCTAGTCCCGTACACACGTAAGCTCACTAGATCGCCGAGGCCGCACCTCAAACACGGAGTTCGCACCGAACTCGAAACAACGCGGACACCCACGTCCGCCTCCTCAAAGTACAAGAAATGATCTCTTGGTGATCTAAACACTTGATCACCAATGAAAGCTCTCACTACAACACTCCTATAGGATGAGTATGTCTATGAATTGCTCAAGTGTTTGTGTGAGAAAACTAGGAAGAGAATGGTGGGAGAACTCAAAGAATCACTTTAACACTCTTGATAAAATCTTCCCTTTTAATAGGAATATTTGCTCCTCAAATTTGTGGAGAAACCCTTTTAAAGAATGGGAAAAACTGGCTCAAAGCACTCCTAAAATCTTAAAGAAAACAGCCCCCAAATGACCCTTTATATAGAGTCTGAAAAACTAGCCGTTGGGGGTTCTGTCAGAGCTGCCGTCGACCGGTCGGTCGACCGTCTACGGTCAGAAATCCGACCGTGTGGAGCCACGTCCGACCGCCCGGTCGACCGAGCCACTGGAGCAGAGAGTAGAACTCTCTGTCGGTCGACCCGTACGTCGGCCGAACTTTCCAGAGAGCAGAGCTCTCTGGAGCGGTCGACCCTTACGGTCGGCCGTCCTCTAGTGCACAAAGGCGTGCACGTCTGTGCACGTCGGTCGACGAGCGGTCGACCGACTTCAGGATTAGTCGACTATAAAGGAAGCAAGTCGACTTATCTGAAGCCTGAAACAGTTTTTCAGGGATTAAAAAGTTAGTCTTTTTGGCTCAAAAAAATCCCATAAAATACTTAAAAATCTCAAAATAGTTTCAATGTTATACTTTGATATACAAACATGCTTGCACAAATCAAGGCATGTTATAAAAGATTGGACATTTTTGTAACTTGAAAATATTTGGCTCATGATAAAAACTGTATTTTCCAAACAATGTTTCTAAACTTTGTTTTTCCAAAACATCTTCAAATACAAAAACACGATATTATAACTTATTTTAAGGCATAGTGTGTATGGATATGATCCACTACACAATAAAGATGAAATATCGTATGTTTTTGACATTAAGCTCTAAACTTGGTTTTGGTTAAAAGATAGTATATGAGAAACACCAAAAACTAAACTTGTATTTTTCCAAATGAAAGTCTTTGTAAAACAAACTAACAAGAGTGTGCGCACAAGGTATATTTGAGCAATCCACCAACTACTCTATCCTTTACTTTTATCTAAAAACAAAAATAAAATCTTATACCTAGACACAAGTCTTGATCATGAAGCTCTTCACTTGAAGTCTTCTCATCTTCTTGACTTGGTCCAAACACGATCCAACGAGCTGGACTCCTCTTGAGTACTTGATGTGATCTTGATGCATAGGCTCGTGAATCACCGGTGCTAGCTCCAAAATATGTCTTAAATCCTTTGTTGAAGCTCCACACCTACTAAGATCTTGATAACAAATCTGTCACTAATTAAACACAAGATCATTAGTAAACATAACTACATGAGTTGATCATCATCAACTAGAGTGATAGGCTTTGGGCCCAATCCTCCCCCTTTTGATGATGACAAAACTCATGAGTTATATATGCATGGATTAAAGTAAAGCTTCAAGAAGCTCCCCCTTAACTCATGCATAGACATAAATTAATAATATATGACAATGAAGCTCATAAAATATGTATGCAAATGTATGGAGATAAAACTATTAAATTCTTTTCTCCTATTTTGCAAAATAAACATATATGCATAAACATAACATCTTATTATGTATATCTATTGTTTATGTGTTATGCATGAGAAAACTAAACACAAGTATGCACAAGTATGCATATAAACTCAAAATTTTTCTCCCCCTTTTTGTCAATCATCAACAAAGGGGTAAAAACATAATCAACAAATTTTTTTCTCCCCCTTTTTTTGTCAAAAACAAAGAGATCAAGAGGGGTAATACAAATCAATCAATAAAGATTTATATGCGATATACATTCATGAGAGGAATACGCTAAGTTAGCTTCCCTACACATATGCATTACATGAAGAAAGGATGACAAGCCCTAACTCACATAACACATATTATGTAATGCATAAGAGGAGATGTGAAGCTCCCCCTACACACGTATATCATATAAAGAAGAGTTGTCAAGCTCCTCAATTTATAATATACTCAACATGATCTATATGTAGAAGAGATGTTAAGCTCTCCTTGCATATAGGCAATACATATCAAAACATTTTTAATTTTTAAAATTTTTTTAAGGTATCAGAGCTTCTTGTAAAACAAACAATTTTAAGATACCAAATTGAAAATAATCATTAGTGAAAACATATTGATACAATTGAAATTTAACAAATATGAGTTGAAACATATTGATCCATAGTAAACATAATGATCAAAAATTTTATTTTTCATCATAAACTTTGTGCTTTTAAAAGTGTGAAACCAATTGTAAGTTAAGCACATGAAAATCATATATATGTATGAAATAAGTATACCAATTGAAATTGATACATACATATATAAGAAAACAAATATGAGTATAAAAAAATTATCAATTTAGATACCAATTGAAAGAATCCAATGATCCCAAATACATATCAATAAGATCAAGTGTATAACTCATAACCTACCACCCTTCATATGCTCAAGATAGAAGATTTTCATTGAAGCATATAAGGCATAATCGCCCATCCATCCTCCCATGGAGGTAGGGTTTTCAGAAATAAATTTGAAATAATATAGCATTGAAAATCACTACCAAATGAAGAATAATTAACTAGTTAAAGATAATTTTTGAAAACTAGTTAAAGGTACTTCAAAATATGAAATCAAAACATATTATTTCATGAATCATACTAAGTACATAAATTTCAAGCACTCATAGTCCATAAAGCTCAAAATTATCTTGAAAAATAAAAGATGAGTGTTCAAAGGTTTGTAAATGGTATTTTTCATGAAAATGGTCATTGAAGCTCAAAAAAGATGAATAACATTTTATAAAACATGAAAATTTATTTTTCTTAAAAAAATAATACACTTCTAGGCATATGTATGATTTATCCAATCCTAACAATACACATACATATCCCAAACATAAAAGAGTCTATCAAATGTATTTGCATGAAGTCAGAGACTCACGGTATACATGTATATTTATTAGATTTGAATAAAAATACATATACATGAAGTAAAACATGAATAAGGTAAAACAAGTGTAAATGAAAGAATCATCAAAACTAGGCTATACATATGCATATAGTGGGTACAAATGAGCATGAAGTGCAAACATATATGAATCAGTTTGTTCTCACTATTTGTACATGTATAAAAATTCAAGTTTTGATAAAAACTACATTTAAACTATATTTACCACATGAAGCACAAAAACACATGAAACTAAAACATGAACATGCTATATGATTTCACAAATGAATAAGCATGTACATAAATAAAATGAGAGTTTAGAGATTGTTACCAACTCCAAAG
>JAVJIF010026677.1:0-64442 GCA_038442645.1 Agave tequilana
TTCTGGGTGTCTTAATCCTTGGGGTGCCTTCCTCATTTTTTGGGTGCAAATATCCGCATCCATGGACCCTTCCTCCTTCCTTCCTACTCTGACCAAAATGCCCCTTGCACTTGATCTCTATTCCCAACTTGGGGAGAAGAGCTTGGATGCTGAGTTTGGCCAAACAGGGTAGGTGGGGTGATGGGTTGATCGAGATCAAGATCTAGAGAGTTTTTTTTTATGAATATTTCGTTACATACAAATAGAAAGAATTTAAGTATGATTTTTTTCTAACTCAAATTTAATGTTACAATATTCAAATATAAGATTCACGTTATTGAAATTGATCTAATTATTTAAATTAATTAAAAAGAAAAAATTAAATATTTTGTAGTTTTTTTTATCCATACATCAAGTAGACAAAAAATAGATAGTTGAAAGTAGTATATTAGTACAAATTTTTGATCTGACCATTTCATCATAATTTAAACATTTAAAAATCTTCACACATTCAATTTTTTTAGGTTTCAAATACTTTATACTGTTAAATAACCAACTCACTATTTCAGTTATTTATTTTGTGCTTACTTGATAAATAAACAAAAAACCCTAAGTTTCTGTGTGTGTGTGTGTGTGTGTGTGTGTGTGTGTGTGTTTTGTTTTGTTTTTTTTTTTTGGGTGGGGGGGGGGGGGTTGGTTGGGGTGGGGTGTTCGGTGGTGGTTGGTCGGGTTTAAAAGGGTGGGACATTGACATTATGTGGAGATGAGCTGTGAATTGTGAGCATCCTTTTGGAATTTGGATAGGTAAGCTTTTGGGGGTGTTTGATGAGTGGGAATGATGGGGTGTGGTCCCAACAGAAAGCTCCACCGTTTGAGAGACTGCCCTTGTGACTAGTGAAAAATACAGCTCCCTGAGTTTCTCCTTTCTTTTGTACTAGGAAGGAAAGAGGGAGAGGATCGGATAATTTGAATTTTTTTTGCTCACCGTGTTTTCCGTCACAATTGTCACCGCGTTCATCTGAGTCGTTGATTTTGATGGACCTTCAGACCCAGTGAGCCCCATTTGACTGAATGGCTACGATGGCACGGTATGTGAACAAGAGACGGTGAGCAAATGGGACCAGGATAAATTCATTGGTGCACCGGTTTCAATTATAGAAGGATGTGAGTGGGATGTCCTTTTAGAACTCATATCATGTGTGTGTGTGTGTGTGAGAGAGAGAGAGAGAGAGAGAGAGAGAGAGTCCTTGTGTCGCGCAGAGCAAGTTAACACTTGGAAGTGTATTTGGATAGTTTTTGTGACGTTGATGTGCAGAGATGATTGTGGAATCCATGTCATTTGCTCTACATGCTGACAAAGAAGCTGATGCTGAGAAATCTTTCATTTCAAAGAGGCATGGGATGAAATTGTTTGGATGCTTTCAAATTTAAATTTTTACTGCTTGTGTAAGGTTTTGTTTCTAGTGTGGTGTCATTTCTCTTTATATAATACAAAAAGGTTCATCGTAGTTACATGTTGCATTCGTTTATGACCTCTTCAAGAAAAAAGAAAATAAAACCACAAAAGGTGATGTGATATCTTAACTATTACTGTATTTTATTCTGTTACATCTTCATCTCATGTATACGACTTTTATCATTCTAGAAAGATTCGAGTCCGAATCTTTTTCACTCAAATACTAACATCCGACATTCGAATATAAGATTCACTTCATTGAAGTTGATCTATATTATTTCAACTATTTATAAACTAAAAATTAAATATTTTGAATGTCTTTTGTCTAAATGTCAAGGGAACGTAAATGAAAGACTGAAAGAACCTACGAATAATAAGACTGATAATTACCATAACCTATGTACAGTGGATTTTACAATTATTCACTGGATTCGCATGTTGATCTTCTGCACGTCGCTGTCAAAGGATAAAACCTCTTTCTCTCTCCTCCTCGCCCTCAGTGGCGTTCTCGTAATAAGTTCGAAAACCTGAGGGTAGATTCTCGACACGCCTAACCCTTTTCGCGCTTCACCGGTGGTCCCCGCTGTGATTAGGCCCATCACCACCCAGCACCACCGCCGACAGCGAAGTAAAAGTACGGCGATCAAGTGCCCCACGTGGGCACCACATGGGCGCTTCCGCGGACACGTGGACGGCTGGGAGCTGCCTGATCGGATCGGCGAGAGCCGTTGCCCAGGGAGGCGCGGGGAGACACGTGTCGGATGCGGGGAGTCAAAAGAGCTCCAATGCATCCGATCAGCTTATCTTATTAATGACTTTATCAAAAATAATTTAAAAAGTTGGATGTGGTCACCACCTCAGTAAGCGCTCACCTCCTTCATGTGTAATCAGTTCGAATTAAAAGATAATTAATTATATTAATTAATCAACAAACGCCCTTTGTTTGGTGATATCACCTGGTACGTTACTGCTTTGAGATAAGTATTAACTGATGCAATTTCTAATCAAATCACTTCTTTTGTTTTTTTTTCAAAAGGTTCGAGATTAATTGTATTTTATGAACTTCTCGCGAGTGATTCATTGAAACAGTTGACTTGTAACAGAAGCAATGTGCAATTTAGAATTACTCTAGTCTATTATTGCATAAAGTGATACAATAGATATCTAAAGCTCTAGATTGGAACCTGTCTCTAATGGTTTAAGATATTATAAAAAGTTTTTATGAATGTAACAGTAGTTGATCATAGTATTTCACGTTTACATTTGAAGAAAGAAAATGCAGCTACTGAAGCATGAACACAATAATCATCGATAATGTAATCTTCACCTCTTTTTTTCTCTCTTTCTTTTGTTTTTTTAAGCAAAAGGTGAAGTAAGATATTCTACTCAAAAATATATTAATAATAAACGGAATAGGTTGTCAAAACATTATGTTCACACAGAATTGTCTCTTTTGACATCAATTTAGAAAAGAAGATTACATGCATCTCAAATTTCAATCTCTATACGATATGTGTGATAATTTGAAGAAGTCTTGGTTGGTCTCACATGTGTGGTGTCCAAAACTTTAATTTGTGAAGTAAAGTTAAGTCCTCTTTTTTAAAAATTATTTATTTTCCATTTAAATAAAAGTAAAGAAAAACAGGTTTGTGACTGCGGTAACCAGACACCTGGCCGCAAATAAATGCAACTAACGCAAATAAATAAACGGAGTATAACAAATAATATAATAATAATAATGTTGTGAAATGGTCACCTTCTCACCTCTCAAATGATTGATTGAGGCCCTCCTTTGTTTGTGACTTGGAGTGGGCCCCGCAAAGCTTATAGATGTGGGACCCACTGCGAAAGCAAGGAGCCCCTTTGTGATGGCTAGGGTTTTTGATGATGCTTATTATAGATAGCCAACAGGGATCTTTTTATTAGGTGTTTATTTAATTGGTCTCAGAGGTGAATGATTAGGTGGGGATATCCTCCTAGAAAGACAAAAGGCTGAATGAGAGCTTACTTAATCAATGAGAGGTCAAATTAAGCCCACTTAATCCTTAATTAATTAGGAGGTTATTTAATTAACAGGTGTTGTCACCCATACTCTACTCTCTGTTTTTATGCAGAAAATTTTGGCAGTTATGTTCAATCGATGTTAAAGTTAGAGGTGACATTTTGACTTGACCCACAAATGAAATTTTGTTGTTATGCTGAGTTACTCGGGGAGCTTTATTTAAGTTTCTTTTTAATAGTGTAGTGGTTATCACCCTCTATGAGATTACGACACCTGGCAAGTCTCACAGATCTAAAAGCGTGACCCAGTCTCATCCAATTGATCTCATCCGACCATATGGTTGTCAGAGCGATTACAACTACTAGACACGTGGAGCTACAGATACTGTAACCAACCAACCTAAAATTCTGGATTTAAGTCCTAACATAATAAATTATCATACCTCATTTTATTCATCCTCTCAAGAAGAAAGAAAACCCAAGAATTCTTTCACATAAATCTCTCTTTTCTCTTACCTCTCTCATTTCTCTTCTTAAACCTAATCTAGGGGAGGCGCAGGCTTCTGGACGTGAAAAGGAACAGTTCAGACTGAAGGAAAGCGATTCAGGTGAGTGTTTTTATTTAATATGATTTTTTTCATTCAGACATTTCACCGAACACCTTGAGCATGTTATATTGTTTTCACATATTCATTACCAAAACTCCACTCTAAAAACCGAATAAAAATATGTAGAGACACCCAAGAAGTGCCTCCTAATTATCATTAGTTTTATTTGATTTTTACTATTTTTTTTATCATACAAAATTAATTCAATAAATTAGAAAATGTTACTATAGCAGCACTGTAGCAGACCGGCACCCGACACTGTAGCAGACCCAAACCCGATTCAGTTCAACCCAAATGCTTCAGATCCATACCCGTTAAGGAGATTCGGGCTCGCTAAGCACCATGCTCGTGTTCAGATTGTATCTCGCCGTCCGATCTCTGATTCGAATGATTTTGGAGGCGTTGGAACCGTGAAGACCAGATCTACGCAACCACGACATACTCTGTGAATGTTTACTTTATTTTGTTATTTTGTTCATGCATTTAATCACATCATTTCATGTGAATGTTTCGAGTTCGCTTTTTCAATAAATGTTATTTCGCATTTAAATTACTGCTCGTGGGTAATCCTAGTGAATCCCTGTTTCATGTTCACGTATGTCCAACAAAAATGAATTGCTTAGATAATCTTGAACAGTATCATGATTTATCTGAAAGACTTGACTGATTATACATGACATTACCTGATAACATACTGTCCATGTTACTAAAGTTGCTGGGAAATATTTTTATACGGTAACAATATAGTCCTTCTTATCCTCCTCTGACATCATGTATTCTGACTACACTATTGATATTATTACCTGACTATCATCGACTTATCCCAGTGATGTAGGTAACATGTACTTAAGTTAATCTTGATAAAATAATAACATGACATCAAACAACTTACTAGGATTGAGAAAATTGATGAAGGAGACAACGCCTGTATTTAGGTTGGACCTAGATATAGGTTGCACAACCAAGGAGGGTTCTACTGCAGGGTTCCCATGGGCGACTGACACCCCGTCCTGTTTCTGTTCCTATTTATACATGTTATACATGTTACCTGACCTGTTATACATGTTACCTGAGTACCTTGCGGTAGGGCCTGGTTCAGCGCCAGAAGTCTGGGCCGTGATCCCGGGTATGTACGGGACCCACTTAAAACACAGATAATGTCTCCAACCAATCAGTTTCAATAACTTAGTGTTGGCCCAGAGGCCTTCCACTCTAGTTTTGATGATGATTAACTCATGTAGTTATGTGTACTAATAATCTTGTGATTTAGTTTCAGATCTCTAATCAAGATATTAGTTGGTGATTAGCTTCAACTAATGAGTTTTTGAGGCCTTTTCAAACCGTGATCATGATATGCTCTACAAAGGAGTGTTTGGATCGAGTCGTCTTGAAGATGGAGTTCGTCAAGAAGATCTCGGTACATAGTTTAGTTTTGTCTTTAGATCCATTTGTAAAGACTAGATAGTGTGATATGCTCAAGTTCACAACACACACGAATTATGTTTTGGATATTGGTTTTTTGATTTTTGGTTTAACCGATATTGATTTTCATGAATAGATAGATTCAAACAAGTTTACTTAGTTTTATGTATATTAGATTCATTCTATATACATGTATGCTTCATATCTTAGACAAACTTATTTTGATATGGCTATTCATGTGTTTTAGGCTTATTGCTTTAACAAAACATATTTCCGGATTTATTGTCAAAAACATGGATATATATATGTTTCATGTATATTGGACTTATGCCCATTTGCAATATACTTCAAAGTGTTTAAGTATCATGTTTTTGTATTTGGATGAGTTTTGGACAAAGCGTATTTTCAATTCAAAAATCCAAGTTTGGAAAAATACGGTTTTTGGTTTTCGGCAAAATTTGTAAGTCATAAAAATGGTTCAAAAAGATTGATATTTGTGTTGAAATTTTTTACACAAGTTTGTATTTCAATATATTATGATAAAACTATTTTTTTTAGATTTTTAGAGTTTTTATGAGATTTTATAGGTAAATAAAAATCAAGTTTTCAAGTCCTATAATTCCCTATTCTGGCTTCTGCCGATCGACCGAGATAGGAGTCGGTCGACCGACGTGAACAAGATGTGCACGTTTGTTTGGCTGGAGGGGCGGTCGACCGGCCGGTCGACCGCCAGAGAGCTTCTGCTCTCTGGAAAGCCTCGGTCGATTGGGCTGGTCGACCGGCAGAGAGCTCTGCTCTCTGTTCCACGCTGCGGTCGACCGAGCCGGTCGACCGAAGCTCCAACGGTCAGATTTTTTACCGTTGGCGGTCGACTGGGCTGGTCGACCGCCAGCCGCCTGTGCTGAAAATTCAGCCTAACGGCTAGTTTTGATTTGGGGCTTTATATACCCCATTTGTTTGTGTTTTTTCCCAAAAGATTTTAAGAGAGAAAAATCAGAGCTTCTCTAGGGTTTTATTCCAAGTTTTCAAAAGTATTTTGGGCTTTAAAATTCACATTTGGTTTTTTGTTTTTAGGGTTTGGAAAAATCAAAGAAAATTTGGATTTGGGATATTTGCTTAGTTCTTCATTTCTATCAATTACAAGTTGTTTTTCCAAGTACTTTTCTTTGTATTTTTGTTTCAAACTCTTAGTTTTCCACACTTGAGCTATATCTCCTATCTTATTCTATAGGATCATTATTTGTGGGAAGATTGGTTTGTGGTTGAGATATACCACCAAGTTGTAAACCCTTTGCTTCGTGATATCCCTCTTTGGTAGAGGTTGATTTGGGTTGTGGTTTTGCTCCCTCTTTGGTAGAGGTTGAGATTGTGGTGTACTCCCTCTAGTGAGGTGGAGTTGGGTTTGTGTAGCCTCGGTGGAGGTTGTATTGGTTAGTGTGGTGGGAGTTCGGTACTTCGGTCTTTGGTAGACCATTTGTATTGCCTCGGTGGAGGTTGTATTGGTTGAAAGAGGAGTTCGGTACTTCTAGTGGATTGAAAATCCTTCTCGGTGAAGGCGGGGACGTAGAGCTCGGTGCTCGAACCTCGAAACACATCTTGTTGTTAGCGTTTGATCATTGACTCTAAACTCTCTCTTTATTTGTGCATTGCTTTACTTTGTCATATCATATGTTGGCCCAAAGGCCATTAGCCCTATATCTTAGTGGATATTTTGATGATAACAAAACATATCTAGTTATGTATTTAACAAGTTTTTGTTTACAAGAATTTCAGGTTAAAAGGTCGTTTTTGACGGCTCCGCAAATAAGACTCACACGTTTGGAGTTCGCCAAAATTTGCATTCCCAAGCCAAGCACAATAGGATGCTCTGGGAACAAGATGTTAAAGAGAAGACCAAGCCAAAGATCAAGTTATGAAGAACATCAAGATTTGTATTTGTATTTTTGTTATTTTAGATCTTTTTGTCAAAACCTAGATGATAGAAGTAGAGTTATGGGATTTACACTTACATACACTTTTTATATTGGTTCTAGACTTCAAATAAGTTTCAAATTTTATTTCCAAGTTAGAGTTAAAGATAAACATGTTTTTGGAAATAAGTTTTAGAAACTCTAAGTTTTGGAAAAATAATATTTGGAAAAACAAGTCTTTATCAAAGGAATTTCTATCAAAATGTTTTAACCTATTAGAGTAGTGACATGTGCTCACACTCTAGTGTTTACAAGATCCAAAACTTTATATCCTAGACCTATACCCAAAAACCAGGTTTTCTGGATTCTGGCAGTTCTGATTTTTCAGAACTGACAGCATCCGGTCGACCGTACGGTCGACCGATGCACACATTCTGTGCATGTGTGTATCAGCGACCGACCCGGTCGACCGAGCACACTGCAGTGCTCTCGGTTAAATTGGGTCGACCGGGCGGTCGACCGGAGTACCCCAACGGTCATATTTTCGACCGTTGGCGGTCGACCGACCGGTCGACCGGTAGCTGTCAGAATCTCTGACAGATTCCAACAGCTAGTTTTTCTGACAGATTCTTTTTGTCTTTTTGATTCCAACGGATTTCTGGTGTAGTTTTTGGCCCCTATAAATAGGAGGTCACTTCATATTGATATGACAACTATTTTAGAAGAATATACACATCATTTTCAAAAGATTTACAAGTTTTCAAAAGGCTTCCTTTTACAAAAGATTTTCTCTCCAAAAGCCCTAAAGTTTTAGACACCTACTTGAAGTCTTTACCTCTACTTCTCTCTAGCTTTTGCACTACACAATCCCATAATTCCACATCTACATTTTGGTTCTAGGATTGTGCAAGTGAGCGTATTTGTGATCAAGTGTGATCAATCTTCTTCTGAGTGAAGTTGTAGAGGCATCGGCCTCAAGGCGAGCTAGTGTGCTCAAGGTGGTGTTGCGGCATCACGAGAGACGGGACAAGTGTGTCCTTGTATTGGTGATCCAGTGGGATCTTCAATAGTGGAAATCCTTCAAGTGTGAAGGCGGGGACGTAGAGCGTGGCTCGAACCTCGGAAACATATCTGCGTGTTTGCGTTTGCTCAAATATCTCTAAACTCTAAACTCCTTAATTCTTGCACTGTTGATTGCTTCATTTATTGCAAGTCTTTCATTGAGCTTATTGTGTTGGCTAATTTTTAAATTCCGCATTTGTGACCATTTACATATAGCCATCACCTATTCACCCCCCTCTAGGTGATTTCAATTGGTATCAGAGCCTAACCCTACATTTTTGGTCTAACAACCTTAGGGAGATCCTTATTTGGCTATATTCATTTGTTGCATTCATTTGTTATATTCATACTTATTGTGCCTTCATGGCTTCACTCGACTTTTCTAGCATCAAGTCCCCACCCAAGTTTGATGGTTTGAACTTTCCTATTTGGAAGGTCAAAATGAACCTATTCCTTAAATCCCTAGGAGTTAGAGTAGCTAGGGCCATAACCAAAGATTTCATTGAACCTACCACCGATGAGAGCTCATGGTCCGAGGACATCTCCAAGGATTATGAAGCTAATGTTAGAGCCCAATATGCATTAACCCAAGCATTAAATGAGGATGATTTGTCACGCATCATAAATTGTAAATCCGCATTTGAGGTTTGGAACATTCTAATTGTGACTCATGAGGGAACGTCACAAGTCAAAAGAGCCAAGATTGACTTGCTATGTTCTCAATATGAGAACTTTTATATGTTTGAAAATGAGAGCATTGATGACATGCTCATTCGTTTTACTAAGATCACTAACGCTTTATCTTCTTTAGGAGACAAGATCGACAATGACCAAAAGATTCGCAAGGTCATTCGGGCTCTTCCCAAAGCTTGGGAAGTCAAGGCTACAACTCTCAAGGAGCTAAACGACAAAGAGGAGATGGACTTCTCCGGCTTCATTGGCAATCTCAAAACCCATGAGATGGAGATGAAGGTAAGAGAAGAAAGGGAGACACCCAAGATGAAAACATCGCCTTCAAAGCCACTCCAACCGCTATTGAAGAGGACGACTCATCGGAGGATTGCGATGAGGACTTTGACATGCTTATCCGGAAGGTAGGCAAAATGTTTTATAGGAAAGGGAGGCAAAGCAACTTCCGGAGAGGGAAACCTCAAGGAAGATATGAGAAGAAAAGAGAAGAACCCGGTCCTTGCTTCCATTGCAAGAAGATCGGACACCTTATTCCGGATTGCCCCGCTCTCCAAGCCACAACC
This sequence comes from Agave tequilana, assembly GCA_038442645.1. NCBI lineage: Eukaryota > Viridiplantae > Streptophyta > Magnoliopsida > Asparagales > Asparagaceae > Agave > Agave tequilana. The sequence goes on from JAVJIF010026677.1 coordinate 9,692, forward strand.
TCCAAGAACGGCCATAAGAAGAAGAAAGCTATGGTGGCCACGTGGGATGACACGGAGTCGGAATCCGAGGAGGAAAATGACGCCGCGCACATGTGCTTCATGGCACATGGGGAGGATGCATCTAAGGTAACTCTTGACAACTCAATAGATGATGATGAGCTAACCATGGATGAGTTAGCCCAATTCTTTGAAGAACTACAACATAGATATGAGATTTCTCAATCTCATAATAAAAAGTTGAAAAGGAAAATGATGCTTTGAAAAATAAGATGGATATCGTAGTTAAAGAAAAAGATGATCTAACTAAGGCTTTTAAGAATCTAAAAATTGATTTTGAAAATATAAACTAGCTTGTAAAGGTAAAACCCTTATTGCATCATGTAATAAAAATGAATTTGTAGAAATTCAAAAACGTGTTGAAAATTTGGATAACACTTTAAAGAAGTGTGCTTTTGATCTTAACAAATTTACATCTAGATTTCCTAAGGGAGTAACCCAAGGGAAACACACACACCATGCATATGCACAGAAACATGCACACACACATAAACATGCATACATATATGGTAGTGGTAGAATTTATATTTGCACGCATTGTGGCCGCAAAGGCCATTTAGAAAAGTTTTATTTTGCTAAAAATAATGTGCATAATAAATATGTTTGGGTTCGTCCCGGTACTAACCCTAAAGGACCCAAAAGATATGGGTACCAAAAGACCCACCAATTTTAGATGAAACAGGTGGATCTACTTCCTCCAAGACTTAGGGGAAACGGTGCCCGGGTGGTGGATGTAACAAAGCCCAAAGATCACATCAAGTTTGCATCGCTATCGTGGGGCACCTAGTTTTGGAGATTGCCCATGTTCGGTAACTTCTCCATTTAAAGTTTTTGATTTTTGTGTATGTATACAATTGCATAGAATTGATTAGTTTACTTTTATGCTACAATGATACATGTTAACTATACATCTCTATCATGATTGTGTACATGCCATGCTCATTGTAATGTTATGTCTTATATGTTACTATATGTCCACATGTACAATTTTGATGATATACCGATACACTTTTTATTTCAAAATTAAAAATAAATTTTTGTAAGATTTCATATTTAATGCAAATACCTTAGAGATGGCAATTGCGCACCTCAACTCATTCAAGAGGAATCAAGAGGATGAAGTTCAGAACCCGTCACTGGGTATTCGGCTTCAACATCTCTAAAACTTTGTCTAAAATATGAAAAATAAAATAAAAAGGATTGTATGTAATTTTGGATGATATGTTAACTTAATCAAGACTAAAACATATGTTTGATCCTGTATGTTAAATATATCATACTTACATTTAATTAAATTCCCTTTTTAAAATTTTTTTTTGGGCTGCTGCTTCAGACTGTCTTTCAGGCAAAGACGGTCGACCGATGCTAGCTGCGGTCGACCGACTTTGCTTGAAATAAATTAACTTTATTTTTGTTCTTTTATCGGTCGACCGAAAATAGGTCCCGGTCGACCGCTGTAAGTCTGCAGAACTCTCGGGTTGTTTGAGTCGACCGACCGGTCGACCGCTCTGAGATTACAGAGCTCTCGGGTTTTCTGGGTCGACCGTACGGTCGACCGGGCATCGTAATCGGGTCCAGATTGGCTATTTATTTGACTTTTCTCTCCCTCTCTCCTCACTCGCTGGCGACGGAACCCATCGTTTCTCCTCTCCAAAAATTTTCTATCTCTCAAACCTCTCATCCGATCTCAAATTAATTTAAACCCACTTGTATTTCCTACTTCTAGTGCCGGATCTTCAATTTCAGGTGCATCCATCTGCTGGATTCGAAGAAATTTGGCTTTCTCTGTTCTAGGGTTTCATCCTTCACAGTTAAGGTAAAAATTTGATTTTTCTCCTTGTTCTTCACTTCTAGCTTCTAGATCTACTATCCTTTGTCAAGATTTTAGGTTGCTAAAACTTTCTAGATCGTGCCCTAACTTGTTTTGACCTAAAAATCCTATTTTTACTCAAAAATGTCAAAAAGGACTAGGACTGAGAAGGGAAAGCTATTGCTAAACCCACTTCATCTACACCCAAACCCAAGAAACTTTTTATCAATGAAACTGCTGAAAATCGGTTCATCCATCTTTCCAAAAGAAATATCAATTCGGGGAGATTTGTTGTAATTCGAGATTTTGAGCACTTGGACAACCCCCGCATCTTGCATAACAATTCCTTAGACGAGTTCTTAACCATTCGAGAACAAGTCTATACCCCTCTTGTGCCCTACTTTTATACCAAATTTTCTTTTGATGGAAACCGTATCTCTACTAGAGTTCTAGGTAGGGATATTAACATTAGCATCAGTCAATTTGCTGATATCCTTCACCTACCCACTGGTGGTGCTGATGTGTACTCCTTTGATCTTCTTGACTATGAGTTTCCGGAGGGTGAGTCTTCCCTCACCGCATCCACATTGATTCACGGGGATAATAACCCCGGTTTGGTTAGAAATGAAGTTGTGAGTAGATACACCCTCACTTCTCAAGTTCTGGCCAAAATCATTTTCTTCAACATTGTCCCCAAATCTGGTGAATACAGCCATGCTAGGGGTCCTGTGCCTTTGATCATCTATTGCCTTCTGCGAGGCATTAGAATAAATTTTCCCCGTCTCATTGCTTCACATATGGCTTCTGACCAGATCTGTCTGTCCGGTAGGACCTTGCCCTATGGCATGGTGATTACCCATATCCTTAAAGCTCTTGATTTTGATCTTTCCTCTATCGATTCCGATGAGCCTACAGTAGATATTGACGGCTCTCTTTTGAAGAGGATGGAAGCCCAGTTGCGTAGACACGCTCTTGAGTAACCTCCTGCTCCTCCAGCTGTCCCAGGTTCATCTGCCCCAGGGTCATCTTCGGCCCCAGGCACTTCATCTGCTTCTGCCCCAGTTTTACCTCCTGACCTTCCGGCTCTTATATCCTCTGAGGTCCGCTCTCAGTTCGAGGCACACCAGTCCTAGATTGAGCAGCGAGAGGCAGCTTTTCGAGCGGAGATGGACGCCCGTTTCCAGCAAGAGGCAGCTTTTCGTACTGAGATGGACGCCCGTCTCAAACAAGAGGCCGCTTCGGTGAGGAGTTGAACTCTCAGATCCAAGGAATTCGTAACGACATGTCCTATTTTGCTGACTCCATGAGATTCATGGATACGCAATTTGAGGCGCTCTTTACGAAATTCGATATGTTTACTCCTGATCCCACTACCATTGCTCGTCCCCTTCCCTCCACCGGTCCTCCATTTCCTACCAGAGCTCCTTCTTCAGTTCCCCCACCTCGGCCGAAGGTGCTCGGCGTTGATCCCGAGGAGGTAGCTTCTTCTTCTTATTCTTCTTCTTCTTCGGAGGAAGACGATGATGGTGATAAGAAGATGGCTGAGGACACTGCTGCTGGTGATACGACGATGGCTGAGGGTACTCCTGCAGGGAACTCTTCTGAGGACGATGACGATGAGGAGGATGACGATGACAGTGACGATGGCAGTGATGCTGCTGAGGAGTGACCTCCCCTTTTGATGATGTCAAAAAGGGGGAGAGTTAGTTAGTGGGAGAGTTATTTTTGTGTTTGGTCATATTTTGTGTTTTGTATTGGACATACTTTGTGTGATGTGGACATGTTGCTTTCTTTTTATGTATCTCTTTTATTTATGTCATGTATGAACCCATGTGTTATCCGTATCTATGACATGAGTATTTGTTCTATGACATGAGTATTTCTTTTGTTGGCATGAAAATATGGTGATCTTTACTATGCCTGAGTATGATACTATGCCTGAGTATGATTTTTTAGTATATGCATGTGTTGAGGGGGAGCTTCATTTGAAGACTCTACCCAAAATATTTGTGATAACTAAATAGTTTTGTCATCATCAAAAAGGGGGAGATTGTTGGCCCAAAGGCCATTAGCCCTATATCTTAGTGGATATTTTGATGATAACAAAACATATCTAGTTATGTATTTAACAAGTTTTTGTTTACAAGAATTTCAGGTTAAAAGGTCATTTTTTACGGCTCCGCAAATAAGACTCACACGTTTGGAGTTCGCCAAAATTTGCATTCCCAAGCCAAGCACAATAGGATGCTCTGGGAACAAGATGTTAAAGAGAAGACCAAGCCAAAGATCAAGTTTATGAAGAACGTCAAGATTTGTATTTGTATTTTTGTTATTTTAGATCTTTTTATCAAAACCTAGATGATAGAAGTAGAGTTATGGGATTTACACTTACACACACTTTTTATATTGGTTCTAGACTTCAAAATAAGTTTCAAAATTTTATTTCCAAGTTAGAGTTAAAGATAAACATGTTTTTGGAAATAAGTTTTAGAAACTCTAAGTTTTGGAAAAATAATATTTGGAAAAACAAGTTTTTATCAAAGGAATTTCTATCAAAATGTTTTAACCTATTAGAGTAGTGACATGTGCTCACACTCTAGTGTTTACAAGATCCAAAACTTTATATCCTAGACCTATACCCAAAAACCAGGTTTTCTGGATTCTGGCAGTTCTGATTTTTCAGAACTGACAGCATCCGGTCGACCGTACGGTCGACCGATGCACACATTCTGTGCATGTGTGTATCAGCCGACCGACCCGGTCGACCGAGCACACTGCAGTGCTCTCGGTTAAATTGGGTCGACCGGGCGGTCGACCGGAGTACCCCAACGGTCATATTTTCGACCGTTGGCGGTCGACCGACCGGTCGACCGGTAGCTGTCAGAATCTCTGACAGATTCCAACAGCTAGTTTTTCTGACAGATTCTTTTTGTCTTTTTGATTTCAACGGATTTCTGGTGTAGTTTTTGGCCCCTATAAATAGGAGGTCACTTCATATTGATATGACAACTATTTTAGAAGAATATACACATCATTTTCAAAAGATTTACAAGTTTTCAAAAGGCTTCCTTTTACAAAAAATTTTCTCTCCAAAAGCCCTAAAGTTTTAGACACCTACTTGAAGTCTTTACCTCTACTTCTCTCTAGCTTTTGCACTACACAATCCCATAATTCCACATCTACATTTTGGTTCTAGGATTGTGCAAGTGAGCGTATTTGTAATCAAGTGTGATCAATCTTCTTTTGAGTGAAGTTGTAGAGGCATCGGCCTCAAGGCGAGCTAGTGTGCTCAAGGTGGTGTTGCGGCATTACGAGAGACGGGACAAGTGTGTCCTTGTATTGGTGATCCAGTGGGATCTTCAATAGTGGAAATCCTTCAAGTGTGAAGGCGGGGACGTAGAGCGTGGCTCGAACCTCGGAAACATATCTGCGTGTTTGCGTTTGCTCAAATATCTTTAAACTCTAAACTCCTTAATTCTTGCACTGTTGATTGCTTCATTTATTGCAAGTCTTTCATTGAGCTTATTGTGTTGGCTAATTTTTAAATTCCGCATTTGTGACCATTTACATATAGCCATCACCTATTCACCCCCCCTCTAGGTGATTTCATCATATACATGCTTGTGTGTTTGTGTGCCTCACTTGTGCTTAACCACGAGAGCTTCATATAGCGCCTTAACTCTTATTCAGAAGAATCAAGAGGAGTTAGTCCAGAGCCCTTCACGGGGAATTCGGCTTCACTCGTTGGTTGCACTAAGTGTAGTTGCAAATTAGTTTTAATTTTTGCATTTAGTTCATTAGATTAGCGGTATACCTATTCACCCCCCTCTAGGTGTACTTACAGTTGGTATCAGAGCCTACACTCCTGATATTTAGTTTAACCACCTAGAAGTGAGATCTTGGTTTTGCTAATCTATCATTTGCATTTGCACATTTATATTGTTTACACACACTCATGGATTGCTTGTCACTTCCCATGTTTGATGTTTCTAACATTGACATGTGAAAATTTAGGATGTCCATGTATTTGAAAGTCCTAGGCTTGCATGTTTTCCTTGCCGCTACCAAGAAATGCTATCTTGGTAATCGCAATCATATAGGGGCCAATACACTTGCCTTTGAGGCTATTAGAAGCACGCTTAAAAAAGATTATCTTATGCTTGTTTCTAACTATGATTCCGCTTTTTCAGTGTAGAACGAGTTAACCTCCTCCAAGCTTCAATTGCCAATCCAACCGGAGGATGAATCTAGTGGAGAATCCGAGCCACAATGCTTCATGGTCCAAAGGAATGACTCCCTTGAGGTATATTCGGAATCTCAATTAGATTGTGATGATGCTAGTTCTTCTAGTAATGAGCATATTGATCCTAATACTCTAAATGAAGAACTTTCTATTGTTTATGAAAAATTGATAGAAAAATATGATCTTTTGAAAAAGAAGAGTTTTGAACTAAAAGAAGAAAACAAGGTTTTATGTTCAAGACTTGATTTGATTTTGCAAGATAAAGTAGAGATTACTAATGAAAGGGATTCATTGAAATCTAGACTTGATCTTGTCTTAAAGGAAAATGAACGTTTAAAATCTAAAAATGATTGTAATGATATTTTGAAGAAAAATGAAAAATTGTCTTCAAAAGTTAATTTTGTTTTAAAAGAAAATGATTTTTTAAAAATGAAAATTGCATCTATTTCCACGGATTTAGAAGTTTGTTTAAAGAAAAATGAATCTTTGCAAAATGATTTGTCTACTCATGTTTGCCATGCTGGGATAGTTTCACCTAGTTCACCTATTGCATGTTCCACTTCTTCTTTAATTAAAAATGACATATCTATGCTTAAAAAGAATATGGATTGTTTTGGCTCCACTTTGAGCCATTGTGCCAAGAACCATACACGCTTGGAATTCATGTTTCGCAAGAAACAAATTCCATCTATGCATGCACACCATACATGGCATACACATGCTCCTCACGGTCACACCCATCACATGTATGCTCATGTGTACACTTGTACACATTGTGAACGTAAGGGCCACCTTGCTAAATTCTGTTATGATCGTATACATGATGTAAATTTAGCAAATAAATTTGTTTGGGTTAGAAAAGGTACTAACCCCCATGAACCCAAAAGAGTGTGGGTACCAAAGACCACCCCTTTTGTATTTGATATAGGTGTGGGCTCTCGCATGACGTGAGAGTTATGGTGCCTTGAGGTGGATGCGTTCCGAGCTTAAAGATTACTATTTGGATGCATCACTTTCAAGGGATGTTTTGGTGGGAAGACCGCCTTGGTTTGGAGAACTAGAGAGGTGCCTTCATTGCTTTTGGTATCGATCTCTAATTCCCGTTTATGTTTGTATGCTTTTCATGTCTTTGTTTCATAGCATGTCTTATTTTATTGTTCATTATGCTTATGCCATGTTTATTAGATTAGTGATATACATGTTTAGTTATTGAGACACCCATGTTTAAATATGGACTTATATCTTTGTGTTCTCACTTTGTTTTAAACTAATATGTAAATCCTAGATCTAATGCATATGCATATACATAATGATTATATGTATGTTTATGATTTTGGTTTTTGATGCTTCAGGTTTTAATGTTTATAGATTATTATGATAATGCCATGATTATTAGACCTTTGACATGCATACATAGCATTTGAGATCACCCATGTTTATATGGACCCATATATTGTGTTCTCACCATTGTTTAGCTATTATGCATATCATAGTTCTAATAGCATGTGGATTTACATAATAATCGTTTTTTTATGCTTATCATGTTGATTTATGTCTTGTTTTATGCTTCAAATTTTGAATATATGTTTAAATGTTAGTTTTCATTAAGACTAGGATATATACTTGTACATATAGTGGGCCACAAATAGATCATTATATGTTTGTGCTTGAACGCTCTTTTGTACCCATTAGATGTGCTAGTATAGTTTAGTTTTGATGATTCATGCATTTTAAACTTATATTTCCCATCTTGAACATGTTTTATGATCATGTGTTTTCACTTCATGTGTATGTCTATTTTGCCAAACTTAAGATATCATGTATACCCCTTGAGTCATTTGCTTCTCTTGCAAATCTTTATTATGGACTCAATTGTGTTTAAGGATATGTATGTATACTTCTTGTTTTGTCAAAACATACATATGCCTTGAAGTATAAATTGTTGATGATTTTTATGTTTTCATGCTTAAGGAATTTTGAGCTTTATTGCCTAATTTCATAATTATGTGATTCACATTACACTTGTGCACTCACTTCATTTAAATGTTTCTCATGATTGTATTTTCATGAGTATGATATGGGCTTTATGGACTTTGAGTGTTTAGTGACCATGTGATTTACATGTTTTTCATGAAATATAATTTTGTTTTATTCCTTACTTGAAGGATTTCGTACTAGTTTTCAAGATTTTCCATTTAACTAGTTGCGGTATTCTTCGTTATGGTAGAGTTTTTTTTTATATTTTTCAAATCTATTTTTGAAAACCCCTACCTTCTATGGGCGGTTGGTTGGGAGACCATGCCTTGTATGCTCTTTATTGAAAATCATTTTAAACATATGCATGAAATGGGTGGTAGGTAATATGAGATATACACTTGATCCTATTATTGTTTCAATTGGTATCATCTATTTTGATTGGTACTCATTTTTCATACACTTCTATATGTTTTATTTGTGCTTATTATATCCCTATATCTTTGAGCACAAATGTTGTATATGCTAAGCTTAGTTTCTTAATGTCTATCATGTTTCGATTGATTAGTTTTCAATTGGTATCCTAATACAAGTTTATGCATCGTTTTATTTGGTATTTCATAAAGGGGAGAAAATTCGTATTTCATCTTTCAATTGGTATTTTGTTTACCATTGGTTTTTGTTTTCCACTCCCATGTTTTATGATGAAAATGATTGAAAAATTAATATTGATTTTTAATTTGGTATCATATGTTACAAATGAAAAATATTCACAATTGGTATCAAGATATTTATTTGTTTACTTTTAATTGGTATCTTAAAAATTGATTTTCTAAGATATCTCAAAATTTGTTTTATTGAGAAAATTCAAAATGTTGTTTTTAAAAAGAAATATTATTAAAAAACTTTGTTTTAATTTATATTGCCTATATGTAAGGGGAGCTTAACATCTCTTCTACATATAGATTCATGTTGAGTGTATCCTATATTGAGGAGCTTGACAACTCTTCTTTAAGTGGTACATGTGTGTAGGGGGAGCTTCACATCTCCTCTTATGCATTGCATATTATGTGTTATGTGAATTAGGGCTTGTCATCCTTTCTTCATGTAATGCATATATGTAGGAAATTACCTTGCGTCTTCCTCTTCATGAATGTATATCGCATATACTTATTTATTGATTTGTTTGATGTCACCCCCTTTATTGTTTCTTTTGTTTCGTACGAAAAGGGGAGAAGAATTTGTTTTTATTGGTTTTGTTTTACTTTAACCCCTTTGTTGATGATTGATAAAAAGGGGGAGAAGTATTTCAGTATATATGCATTTTTTTTTAGAAGAAGGATTTATGTTCATGCATAGCAATAAAAAGAATTAAAAGAATTTGATGTGTTTCATGCTTGTTTATGCATGTTTATCTCCATACATATTTATGAGCTTTCATTGCATATTTATTTGTTTATTGTGATGCATGTGTTAAGGGGGAGCTTCTTTGAAGCTTAACTTTAATCCATGCATATATAACTCCATGAGTTTTGTCATCATCAAAAAGGGGGAGATTTTTGGCCCAGAGGCCTTCCACTCTAGTTTTGATGATTAACTCATGTAGTTATGTGTACTAATAATCTTGTGATTTTAGTTTCAGATCTCTAATTAAGATATTAGTTGGTGATTAGCTTCAACTAAGGAGTTTTTGAGGCCTTTCCAAACCGTGATCATGATATGCTCTACAAAGGAGTGTTTGGATCGAGTCGTCTTGAAGACGGAGTTCGTCAAGAAGACGGAGTTCGTCAAGAAGACCTCGGTACATAGTTTAGTTTTGTGTTTAGATCCATTTGTAAAGACTAGATAGTGTGATATGCTCAAGTTCACAACACACACACGTTTTATGCTTTGGATATTGGTTTTTCGGTTTTTGGTTTAAGCGATATTGGTTTTCATGAATAGATAGATTCAAAACAAGTTTACTTGGTTTATGTATATTAGATTCATTCTATATACATGTATGCTTCATATCTTAGACAAACTTATTTTGATATGCCTATTTATGTGTTTTATGTTTATTGCTTTAACAAAACATATTTCCGGATTTATTGTCAAAACATGGATATATATATGTTTCATGTATATTGGACTTATGTCCATATGCAATATGCTTCAAAGTGTTAAAGTATCATGTTTTCGTATTTGGATGAGTTTTGGACAAAGCGTATTTTCAATTCAAAAATTCAAGTTTGAAAAAATACGATTTTTAGTTTTCGGCAAAATTTGTAAGTCATAAAAATGGTTCAAAAAGATTGATATTTGTGTTGAAATTTTTCACACAAGTTTGTATTTCAATATATTATGATAAAACTATTTTTGTGGATTTTTAGAGTTTTTATGAGATTTTATAGGTAAATAAAAACCAAGTTTTCAAGTCATATAATTCCCTATTCTGGCTTCTGCCGGTCGACCGAGCTAGGAGTCGGTCGACCGAGTCGGTCGATCGACGTGCACAAGATGTGCACGTCTGTTTGGCTGGAGGGCCGGTCGACCAGGCCGGTCGACCGCCAGAGAGCTTTTGCTCTCTAGAAAGCCCCGGTCGACCGGGCCGGTCGACCGGCAGAGAGCTCTGCTCTCTGTTCCAGGCTGCGGTCGACCGAGCCGGTCGATCGAAGCTCCAACGGTCAGATTTTTGACCGCTGGCGGTCGTCCGGGCCGGTCGACCGCCAGCCGCCTGTGCTGAAAATTTAGCCTAACGACTAGTTTTGATTTGGGGCTTTATATACCCCATTTGTTTGTGTTTTTCCCAAAAGATTTTAAGAGACAAAAATCAGAGCTTCTCCAGGGTTTTATTCCAAGTTTTCAAAAGTGTTTTGGGCTTTAAAATTCACATTTGTTTTTGTGTTTTTAGGGTTTGAAAAAATCAAAGAAAATTTGGATTTGGGATATTTGCTTAGTTCTTTATTTCTATCAATTACAAGTTGTTTTCCCAAGTACTTTTCTTTGTGTTTTTGTTTTCAAACTCTTAGTTTTTCACACTTGAGCTATATCTCCTATCCTATTCTATAGGATCATTATTTGTGAGAAGATTGGTTTGTGGTTGAGATATACCACCAAGTTATAAACCCTTTACTTTGTGATATCCCTCTTTGGTAGATGTTGAATTGGGTTGTGGTTTGCTCCCTCTTTGGTAGAGGTTGAGATTGTGGTGTACTCCCTCTAGTGTGAGGTGGAGTTGGGTTTGTGTAGCCTCGGTGGAGGTTGTATTGGTTGGTGTGGTGGAGTTCGGTACTCCGGTCTTTGGTTGACCATTTGTATTGCCTCGGTGGAGGTTGTATTGGTTGAGAGAGGAGTTCGGTACTTCTAGTGGATTGGAAATCCTTCTCGGTGAAAAGGGGGACGTAGAGCTCGGTGCTCGAACCTCGAAACACATCTTGTTGTTTGCGTTTGATTCATTGACTCTAAACTTTCTCTCTCTCTTTATTTGTGCATTGCTTTACTTTGTCATTCATATACATGCTTGTGTGTTTGTGTGCCTCACTTGTGCTTAACCACGAGAGCTTCATATAGCGCCTTAACTCTTATTCAGAGGAATCAAGAGGAGTTAGTCCAGAGCCCTTCACGGGGAATTCGGCTACACTCGTTGGTTGCACTAAGTGTAGTTGCAAATTAGCTTTAATTTTCACATTTAGTTCATTAGATTAGCGGTACACCTATTCACCCCCATCTAGGTGTACTTACACTTAGAATCCCGATTGACATGTGTAGCAAGCGTATTATGGATGCGTCTATTGCATGTGGTAATTGGTATTCGCTGATATAATTAATAACAAAACTGAATTTTACATTGACATTATAAATTGAACTTGATATATACATGTTATGATAGACGCCTGACTGTACTCATTACCTAACATATGATCTTATAACAAATTAATCTCATTATTCTTCAAGTTACATATTGTATGTCACTGTAATACTTGGGATATATTGATTGATGTTGTATCGTACAATCTCTTTATTATTGTTTTATTCATGTTTTTTCCTAATCTAGTATATCTTCATGATAGTATAATAATATGCTCACACGTTATATGCACGTGCACTTTCCCTTTATTTTACACACTCATTGGGAGTTTTGACTCTCTGAATTTGCACATCCAGGTATATGAGTTTTCTTTTACTGAGCAGGTATTTGAGAAAATCATGCGTATCTGAGGAGTACGGAGTCTCTTTGCTTGATCACCAGATTCTTTGGTACAATCTTGTCTTCCTTTTCATTCTGTTGACTTCCTTTGATTCCCTATTGTGTGGACTTTATATTGTTCTATGTGATTAGTAGAATGATATTATCATATGTGGGAACATTATATGTATTACTGCAGTGATTTTATTGTTTTTATTGTTAATTTATATAACTTATTTATGTCACTTTAGGCTTAGCGTTTATACATGGGGTATTTTTCTCGCGTATATGCGTTGTCGACTTCATTGCGACTCCACTTTCGCGTTTTTTGGAAGCGGGGCGTGACAGATACGGATCTGGTCCTCAATCTTCACCAGCCAGCACGTCCACGACAATCACACGCCACTCAAACCAATTACAGTTGGGGAATTACATACACTTACGATCATGTGAAGATCCAAGGGTGAAAATCTCGGAGCCCACTACTCAGCTTGCTATCTCTCGGCTAGAAAAATTGATCTCTTCCTCTTTAGCAATGGATGAAACCCTAGGGAATCGAATCTGTAATAGAGTGTTGAGACCTTCTTCTAATATCTTTGATTTAGCGAAATCTCTTTCTCCTTTCATCCACAAAGTTCTCTCATCCACAAACCTTACTCAAACTCTCCTTAAAATACCTCGCCAACATTGAAAATATCTCCTTCCAGGAAGAGTGCCTCCCAGGCTGCTTGATTGTTTTGAAAAGCAATGAGAATTACCGTATAGCTTAGGGCTAACGGGTCGTGTCCACGAGGAGGAATGCGATGAAACGTTTCGATGTTTTGTTTTAAAAACAAAAATTGGTGTTGGTATTTTTTTTAAGTTAAAAAGAAATGGAGAGTAGAGAAGTGATTTAAAGAAAATTAAAAAACTTGGAAAAGATTTTGGGGAAAGTGATCTTTAAAATACTTTGAGAGTGACTTTGTTGTGATTTAAATTATGGAAAAGATCCGGCTCACTAATCTTCTACTCAACTACTTATTTATCTCAAGAACATTTTGGTGCATCACTTTTATCATAGGTGAAACCTTTAGTTTCTTTTAATGTTTAAGCAAAACAAATAAGATGTTTTTGATTTAAATCTGAAAGCTTTTCTTAACACGATATTAAAAATAGAATGTTAAACCATCAAGCTAAGGAGCAAGTATGGAATACAAATAATTTAGAAATAGTTGTGCTTTAAATGTCCAAATTTAAAAGAGAAATATCCTCATGTGCTTTCAAGAACAAAGTTTAACTTAGGCATTATTATGATTCAAGAAAGTTGCTTTCATAAAAACCGATCACGAGAAAGAAGGTAGATTGATTAGTGAGCCAGAAAAATGATTTAGCTACTCAAAACTATGAAAAAGTAAACAATGAAATGAATCGAAAGCATAAACATACCAGTAAAGTTTGAGCTTCTGAACGCGGGTCTCGTTTGTGAGACTCGCATTTTAATCTTAAGACTTAGAAATATTTTCTAATTGTGGAGCCAGACACGGGATTCATATGAGCCCCGCGTTTTAGTCATAGAACGTGAGTCTCATATGTTGAGCCCCGCATTTGAACTCCAATACTTAGTGTAAAATCATTGTCTTCAAAGTATTGACTTTGTATTCTTTTCTTTGCAGTGAGGTACTCCCCTAATTCTCTGGCGAAGAAGCATCATTTTGGTCATATGGGTGGACCGAATTCGAATATTGTCTCTGACCTCAACAGGACTGTGCCGATTTTTACTAAGAGGACTCAAGAGTGACAAACTAAGTTGAGTCAAGTTAGCTCGCAGACTTTCCAGGAGCTCATCATAGACGGGAGATTTGAATTGGATGCATATACATTACTAAGAAAGCTAAATTTATTATTTGGGGATTCTGTTAACGAGATGCCAAGGTGATGTATGACAGTAGCTACAAATGGCTCCGTCGGCTTGGAGAACGTTGTTTCTTCCTCCCAGACATGGAGAGGATGTTTTCTTTGTCATCCATTCAATCGATGTCTCTTCATCGATCGATGGAATGAGAATTGACAATGGAGCAGTTGAGAGTTTCCCTTGGGCGGATCTCTCATCATACTACATCCGGCCGTCATGGCAGAAATGTAGCTGGAATGCTGCCGGGCTCGTTGAAGGCGGAGTACCGATAGGTGAGACTCCCTGTCAAGCGACCATGTTTGTAACACCCCGTTCCCAGAATACGTACTTAGTTACATATTCAGATTTTCTGATCATATTTTTTGATTTACTTCCTAAATTTGTTTTGTTTTATGAATTATTTATATGATCGTTTTGCCTTTGATCTGGATTCGTGGACTTGGAGTCAGCCCCAATCTAAACCTGGGGCCCGATCCTAGTGTACTACTTAATTTGGTCATTTTGGTATTTAGATTTAATAGATTTTATTTTCAAACATCATTTTCTAATATTTTAGATTTTTTATAATTTTTTTTGAATTTTTCAGAATTATTCTGCAAAATCTTCAAAACCAGTATCGCCGGTGCCACCGATCAATTCTCAGATTTTTTTAATTTACAAATTGAGTTAAATTTCTAAAATCTATTTTCATATTATTTCTTAAAATCATATTTTCTATCTTAATGTATTTTTGGAGAATTTTCTGAATTTATGAAATTCTACTACCGGATTTGGTGTCGGCCAGTACTGCTGGTTGATTCCAGGATTTTTAATTTGAAAATGAAATTTTATTTCCAAAAATTGATTTTATATTATTCCTCAGGATGATATTTTCTACCTCTGCATATTTTTAGGGATTTTTCTGGAACAGTCTATATTTCACGACATTATTATATTATTATTTTTCAGAATCTTCTCATTTCTTTCTTTCTATCATTCTTTCTTTTCCTTTCTTTCCCCCTATCCAATCACTGCCCCCACTCCCCCCCCACATGGGCCAGTTCCCCATCAAACCCCATCACCCTCACTTACTTCTTCTTTTCTCTCTCTTTCTTTTTCTTTTTTCCTTTCTTTCTCTTTTCTCTTCTTCTTTCTCTTCTTCTTCTCCATTTGGCTGACGCCAAAGCCGGACTCCACTCTGGCGCAACCTCGGTGAGCTTGGCCAGCGACCTAGGTCGGTGGTGGGCCCCAACTTTGGCGGCCAACTCCCCAAGCTCCTGAAAGTGCACCTAGAGGGGGGGGGGTGAATGGGTATACTAGCTAATCTAGAACAAATGATGCGAAATTAAAAACTTAATTGCAAACACATAAGTGTAATAAAGAGTGAGTCTGAATTTTCCGTGAAGGACTCTGGAGCTACTCGTCTAGATTCCTCTAGACTAAGAATTGATGTGCTTTAATAAGCTCTCTTGGTTGAACACAAGTGTGGGTACACAAACAATACTAAGCATTTTTATGATAGAGCAATTAATAACAATGCAAGATATAAGAGAGATAGAGTTGAGAGATGAAAGATCAAACACAAAAAGAAAGATATGTTTCAAGGTTTGAGCCACTACTTTACGTCCCCACCTTCAGACAGAAAGATTTTCAACTATCCACTAAGGATCTTTCACAAAAGGACCTCCACTGAGAAATTACAAATTACAATCTTGGAGTACACAACTCCAACTCTCTTTCTCCTCTACACAAATGGAAGGAACAAAGCCTAGCACAAAGTAAAAAAGAAATGAAAATTATTGATCCAATGATTACAAACTCTCTCTTGGGGATCTCAAAGGATTACAAACAATTTTTCTTACAAAAACAAGATCCTATATATAGGTATAGAATTGATAGCTCAAGTGTAAAAAACAAAGTGTTTTGGAAAAGAAATAACAAGAAAACACTTGGAAAAAACTCTAGATAAGATATAGAAATGACAGAATACCAAAACTTGTTTTCTTTTGATTTTCCAAAAACTTTGAAACAAATAAGATGTAGAGATTTTGGCACAACAACTTCTTTTTAAAACTTGCTGAAAACACTAGAGAACTAAGAAAATTTTACTCTCAAAAATCTTAGGAGAAACAGCCCCCAAAGACCCATTTTTATAGGGAAACTAGCCGTTGGGGTTCAGAATAGGTTAGAATTAACCTTGGTTTAATTGAGGAATAAGGATTATTTGAGAGAGAGAGGAGGAGAGAAAATGGGGAAGAAGAAGAGTGAAAGTCGGTTGAAGGAAGAAGGAATGAAAAATGAAAGGGATCTACGGTTTAAAAGGAGATGGTTTTTGGGCTAAAGAAGAGTAATGATTTCCCTACCTTATCGTGTTTATAGGACAAGATCTTAATCGTTTTCATGCAAATGTGCAGATATATAGCAAAAAGTAACACTCAAGGTGATTAAATTATACAAGTATGTTTCCTCCCGGAGCAAAAATCCACGTGTCTCACTCAGACTGGATTTGATATTTGCATTGCGAATTAAGGCTATTAATTGGTCTTTAAGAACAGCTTTGATTTTTATGACGTTAATTAATGACCATTAGCGAGCCTATAAATAGGCCAATCTTGTTCAAGAAAGTTACAGTAACGAGACCGTTGGGGTTAGCAATCAATTTCCCGATCGACCATCCCCAAGGAAAACAGCCTATCGGTCAATCGCTCGTCGACCGGGTCAACCTGAGACATGGGTTGAGCAAGTCGGTAGACCAGCCCTTAGGAAATGGCTTGTGCACATATCAGGATGAAGTACTAGAAAATATCAAACCTGTAAAAAATGATATTCCACTTCTAGGTGTGATTAAACAATTGTCTGCCTATGCCACATTACTCAAGAAATTTTGCATTCAAATCGCACCCAGAACCTCCTTCGAGACAGAAAGACAACAGGATACCACGCCTCCAAATCAACCTCAACACATGGTCACTCAATACAGAACGATAGACTGACATAAATCTAAAATAAAAGCAGGGAAGTTCCTTAAACGAATAAAATTCTTTGTCCGGGACATCTCAACTGTGTTGGCTCCTCCTTAGCACCATCATCATCTAGCCTATTGATTAGTGTTCAATTTTGTATCATTTTACATCATATTTCCATGCCTTTTATTAATAAAAATAAGCTTTTTAATGGCTACTTCTCTTAAATTTCAGATCCACTCTCCAATGAAGAGAAGGCCCAAATTCAAGTTAATTCAAGGATTTATAGGGGATTAAAAGAGCCCAAATCAAAGAAGCCCACATCTGTAATGAACCAGAAAATTTTCTCGTGGTTCTTGAAGCTCCAGCAGTACACCTGGGTAGTAACAAAATGTCTGAGCAGTCACTGGCATAATGGCCAAGATTCTGTTACGGAAATGGGGCTTTGGCCGCGTTTTCGCGGCAAATCTGAGGCCGTTGATGTAGCATTTGATCCTACGGGTGCATTTGATCCTACAGGTGCGATTGATAGCCATTAGCTCCTGGTGCCTATATAAAAACCCTCAGGGCCTCTGTTGAAAAGGGGGAGAGGATAGCCATCATTTTAGGAGGAGTTTTAGGATTTCTTTAGGTTTCTCTTTAGTTTTCTCTTGTAATTTTCTTTTCTCTTTTTAGATCCAGAAAAGAGAGAGAGAGGGCGAGAGTAAGGTCTCTATAATTGAGAGTGACAATCAAATACAAAGCTCATGTTCTCCATCATCTAATTTCTTGCTCTTTTAATTCTTGCATTTACTTTCAAGATTTTTATTTCTTTGCACTTTATTTTACTATGTCTTCTTTCTTGCTTTACTTCTCCATGGATAACTAATCTCCTAACATGACTAACTAAGCTCTAACACTACTAACTACTAACTCTTGGGTGATGCTAATGTTGGAAATTATTTTGATGATAACAAATGTAATTTGTACTATTTTTATGTATTTTTAGATATTTATTAAAAGTCTTAATATCACACACACAAAATAGTCTTATTAGTCGACTTGATCCTTCCTACAGTTGACTATTACAGTTACTAGTCGACTTATCATAAGTCTATAGTTGACTAAGTCCTATCTAGAAAAGATATCCACTCTCTGTTTGTTGACTGTAATCAATATTAGTCGACTACCCAATTCTATAAGTTTGACTAATAGTAGTTTCCAGAGACTTGCATATTTGTATCATATATCTGATTGTCGACTGATCCCTTCTGCTAGTCAACTAACTCAGTCAAAAATACCTGTACTAGTCGACTTACTCCCTATCCTAGTCGACTTATAACAGTTTCTGACTGTTAAACAATTATTAGTTTTCTAGTGTTTATTCAACGTTCTAATATTCAAATTTGTCTTGATAATTGCCCTAACTGACCATAGATTTCAGTAATAAATAAGGATGTTGTCCTAGGCTAAACACACCAATTCAAAATCATAGTTTTCTATCCAAACTCTGTTGAAAAATTCTATTTTCTAGAAACTAGTTTTCACTTTTTGTTCTTCACATAATTCCTATTCTATAGTGAAAAATTCTGAGAGTCCACTTATAAGAGTCCTTGTTCACGATCACATTTAAGTTTCAAGGCTTCTAGGATATTTTGTAATCACTCAAAGAGAAAAATTGTACAAGATTATCTTCTTGGTGTTGAGAAGTGGTGTACAAGAAAATTATCTTCTTGGTGTAAAAAAGAGTTGTACAGATTTGGAAAAGGCTGTTTTGTTACGTGGTGTACAATGAGTTGATTTTGGATGTATAAAATCAAGGATAAGAAAAATCTTAAGCGAGGTTGCTTGGGGACTGAATGTAGATCAAGTCGACCGAACTAGGATAAATTCTCTTGTGTTTGCATTTGCATTATTTCTGAGTTTTTTGTCTGTTTCCTTTTTTACAAGTTATTTGTGATTGAAATTTTATTAACGCTACTCATTTCTGTATTAGTGTTTGTGTTGCCTAGTTGCAGTGCATAGATCGTACATTTGGTATCCTATTTGGAACGTTCATTTGATATCAGAGCAAGGCCTGCCTACATACAACTTTGAAGGATGGCAACGGAGTTTCCTTCATCACAATTCAGAGAAGGACATTTTGCACAACATCCACCATTGTTTGATGGATCAAACTACAATTACTGAAAGTATAGAATGAAGATCTATTTGCAATTGATCACTATGAACTATGAAACATAGTAAAAGCACCGTACACCAAGCCGACCACAAATTACCGTACGTGAAATGAAGAACAAAAGAAGTCTGCAAATCTTGACTCAAAGCAATGAACGCGCTTTTTTGTGCCTTGAACAAAGAAGAATTCAATCGCGTATCAATGGCTAGATCTACAAATCAAATATGGCAGATTTTACAGGTAACCCATGAAGGCACAAATAAGGTTAAAGAGTTTAAAATTTCTGTTCTTGTTCACAGGTTTGAACTCTTCAAAATGAAGGAGAATGAAATAATTTCAGAAATGATTACAAGGTTTACTGATATCACAAATTCCTTAGTAGCCCTTGGAAAGTAATATACCCAAGTTGAAAAAGTTAGAAAGATTCTTCGTGCACTCACACCAGATTGGGAGAAGAAAACAACTGCAATAGAAGAAGCAAATAATCTCTCAACAATGTCATTAGAAAACCTTATTAGTAATTTAATGGCATATGAAGTGCAACTTGAAGATAGAAAGAATGATGAACGACAACTTCAATCCAAGAAGAAAGTACTTGCCTTCCATACATCCTCAGGTTTGGACAATTCAGATTACGATGAAGAGGAAATGGCAATGATTGTGAGAAATTCAGAAAATTCTTGAAACAAGGTAAGTATAATCCTAGTTGTTTTAGATGCAATAACCTAGACACTTAAAGAAAGATTGCCATTTTTAAAAGATAAAAAGAAGAAGTTAAAAAAAGGCAACAAAAAGAAAAGAAGAATATCAGGCATCTTGGGAGGACAGTGATTCATCTTCATCCGATGAAGAAGAAGCCACTGATACTGCCAATGTATGTTTTATGGCTAAAGAAGATATAGTAGAAGATTATATTGAGTTATTGGATGCATTTAATGAACTTTATGATAATTTCAAAACTGAAAAGATGAAAAATAAAGTTTTATTGAATAATAATGAAAGACTTCACAAAGAAAATGAACTTCATGTTTCTAAACTGTCTTTCTTAAATTCTCAATATATGATTGTGAAAATATTATCACATCTGTAAAAAAGATAATGAGAATTTATTACAAGATAATGCTTTATTGAAAAGAGAAACAATGTCTTTAAATGAAAGAATTTCTATTTTAGATAAAGGCATGACAAGTTTCAAAGCTAAATATGAAGAACTTTTGAATAAAGTAAAAACGTTTAATAAGGAAAAAATTTAAATGATATATTGTCATATCAAAAGATGTCATATAATCATTTTGGCCTTGGATTTTCAAAAGATAAGCATATTGATCTTGGTTGTTCAAAAAGTAATATTGAAAGACTACACATGTCTACAAAAAGAATAATGATAATTTTTTTGTTGAGAAGACCATGAAATTAAAAGTACAAATAAATTTGGACCTTAAAAATCTAAATAATATGGATAAAAATGCTTTATATTTTATCATATATACATCATATATGTAATTCATGCAATTCTGTTTATACTAACAGATGGAAACTAAATTCAAATTGGGTTTGAATTTCTAAAGGTTAATGTTTTGATCATATCATGATTGGTACCTTTTAAATGTTTTATCTTATAGGTACCATATAAAGAAAAGAGAATACTCGATGATATAAGTTATTTCTAGCACTTGAAAATATATCATATGTATGCCATGATGTAGGGGGAGAACACTTGTTATCTATATTTGTTATAACCTATTTTCTGTAGGGGAAGTTTCTCTGTAGGGGAAGCTTGTGCATACACACTTTGTCAACATCAAAATGGGGGAGAATGTTGGAACTTATTTTGATGATAACAAATGTAATTTGTACTATTTTTGTGTATTTTTAAATATTTGTTAAAAACCTTGATCATACACACAAAATAGTCCTATTAGTCGACTTGACCCTTCCTATAGTCGACTATTACAGTTGCTAGTCTACTTATCATAAGTCTATAGTCGACTAAGTTCTGTCTAAAAAAGATATCCACTTTCTGTTTGTTGACTGTAATCAATATTAGTCGACTACCCTATTCTATAAGTCGACTAATAGTAGTTTCTAGAAACTTACATATATGTATCATACATCTGATAATCGACTGATCCCTTCTGCTAGTCAACTAACTCAGTCAAAAATACCTATACTAGTCGACTTACTCCCTATCCTAGTCAACTTATAACAATTTTTGACTGTTAAACAGTTATTGATTTTATGGTGTTTATTCAACGTTTTAATATTCAAATTTGTCTTGATAACTGCTCTAACTGATCATAGATTTCAGCTATAAATAGGGATGTTGTCCTAGACTAAACACACCAATTCAAAATCATAGTTTTCTGTCCAAACTCTGTTGAAAAATTTGATTTTTCAAAAAACTAGTTTTCACTTTCTGTTCTTCACACAATTCCTATTCTATAGTGAAGAATTCTGAGAGTTCATCTATAAGAGTCCTTGTTCACGATCACATACAAGTTTTAAGGCTTATAAGATATTTTATAATCACTCAAAGAGAAGAATTGTATAAGGTTATCTTCTTGGTGTTGAGAAGAGGTGCACAAGAAAATTATCTTCTTGGTGTAGAGAAGAGTTATACAGATTTGACAAAGGCTGTTTTATCAAGTGGTGTACAAGAAGTTAATTTTGGGTGTACAAAATCAAGGATAAGGAAATTCTCAAGCAGGGTTACCTGGGGACTGGATGTAGGTCAAGAGAACTGAACCAGGATAAAAACTCTTATATTTACGTTTGCATTATTTCTGAATTTTTATTTTGTTTCCTTTCCTACAAGTTATTTGTGATTAAAATATTATTAACACTACTCATTTCTATATTAGTTTTTGTGTTGCCTAGTTCAGTCCATAGATCCTACATTTGGTATCCTGTTTGGAACCTTTAGCTAACTTATATGACTCATTGGATGTGTATAATTTCTAATCTTGTGCCTAACAAGTCTCTCTAATTCCTAATAAAGATGAGTGTTATTTTAAATCTCAGTAAAGGTTTTGTTAGCTCCTCCATATGATTCATGTGTGTCTCATTTAGAGCCTTGTTTCTTTAACAAGAGCCTTGATGGAAAATGATGATGTGATCACCTTAGTATGCTAACAAATTAATGTACTAGCTTTTTATTTCATGCTAGCTAACCATGGCTTTTTATGATCTAATGAACCTTACATTCTTATTATGCATATCTAAATTGTGAATCTCAGATTTCTAAGTTCCATTCTTGTGAACCTATTGGAAGCCTATGATCCAAGGAGGCCACCTAATCAAGCTAAGATGAGAACATCTCCACAAATTGGGACAACTTATTGACTTGATGAAGTAAGATGGACAATATGCCAATAAATCTACATGAGGTACAAGTCATCTAAGAGATTAGTAAGTTAGTAGTGTAGAGTTATTAGTTAGTCATGATTTTCTCTATATCTGATTAAAACTCATGTCTAAACTTTCTTTCTCATATAAGATCCATTCTTCTCTTTTACTTTTCCAAATTCTCCGTCTTCATTCTACCTTTATCACTTTCATTTTTCTTTTCTTAACACCACAATATTCATCATTTTCTTTTTTACTTTGTTTTCTTTTTCAATTCTTGAATAAAGAAGAACTTTCATTTTCTTTCCAAAAACTAGAACAAAAAGAACTATGAAAGCTTCCATCGCAAGGCCTCCCTACGGACACGACCCGTTATAGTTTTTGCTATAAAAGGTAGTTCGAAGGAACAAAGTGATTTTACATATATATCTAGAGTTTTAACATCGACATAAGGACTTACGCGGTTTACTCTAAACTCTTGCTCCATCTATTTTCTTTCTTCGAGCAAATTTTTAGCGCCGTTGCCAGGGAGGGTAATGGTTTTTTGTTAAGTTTTTGGAACTAAACAAAATTTTCTTCTTTGTTGCAGGTTATAGGTTTTGAAAACAGCAAACCAAGCATTGCAGTAACATATAAGTGGTCTTGGGTCTCTGCTCTAGAAAGCAGAGACCAAGAACCCTTCAAATTATCGCGTTTTCTCGGCTCTTGTTGCGTTTCCGCAGCAAGAAAGAGTTGACTACTGACAATCTTTTTTGCAGGATTTCTTGCTTTGCAAAATCTAGCTTATTGTAATATTTGTTTCTTGTATGCTATCACCAGGATCCTGCTAATAACTAATAATAAAAAGTTTTTTGAAAATTTTAAAAAATTGATTAGACGTTTGCATCCTAGGCACGTGTTTTTTCAATTCCTTTACTGTTGAAGAGTGCTGGAGCAAGGTACGTACACATAGCATATATAATAGGACTCATCTCTTGGTTGATTTAATTGCTTTTAGTGAATCTTGTTTGCATATTCTGCACACTTGCACATATTGACTTTAAGGGCACCACCCAAATAAACAAGATAAGGTGGGAATTTCATCACCCTTTCTTAGCCCAAAATAACATTCAAAGCACTCACAATCCCAACCTTTATCTAAAAATTTATAGACGTTGGCCCCTAGGGACATTTGGACTCGATAGGAGATTAACTGTGGTCGGAACTTGTTTTGAATCATACTCCAATCAAATCAGTGTCTAAGGTTGGGGATTAAGTGGTTAAGTCTCGAAGAAACTGTGGTTTGGCGTAATTAAGTCCCGTTGCTTACATAAGGATACCTCCCACCGTATTTTACCCCTACCTGGCTGATTAGCTGTGGTCTAAGTCAAGCAACAACCTTCCTCGACAAATCGCCCAGTGAAGAGTCGTCTAGGTCCAGGAATCCTAGATAGGCTTGGTGATTGTTTTCCTTTGTTATTGTTTGTTATTTTTCTTTTTCCGATTGTTTGTTGGGTGAACATTGTTTGTGTTGTGTATGCAAGAGTGGTACAGGGATCCTGTTACATCAAGACTTGTTAGGAATACTATACTTGCACACACACCACTTCCTAATACAAATCCAATTATGGCCAATCACTTTTCACTCCAAGATTAGTTTTACCCAATTCGTACTTCACTTCCCTTCTGCATTATATTGCCTGAAGCTAATGGAAACAACTTTGAGCTGAAGCCCCAATTCATAAACACATAGAATCTGAGGATGGGTATTTCTTCATTCAGGAGTTTGAAGAAGTATGCTTGATGATGAGAATTCCCCAACTAGGGGAAGATGCTGTTAGACTGAGATTTATCCCCTTTGCGCTTAAGGACATAGCCAAGAAGTGGCTGTACAACTTGCCTGTTAGTTCTATTTCATCATGGGATGACTTTGTTAAGGTGTTCCTTAAGAAATTATACCCCATCCATAAGACTGCCCTCATCAGGAAGAAGATTATGCAGTATAGACAGGAAACAAATAAACCATTCTGAAAGTATTTTGAAAGGTTTAAGGATTTATTAGCCTAATGTCCTCACCACGGAATAGAGAAGTGGCGGCAGTGCCAAATTCTCTATGACGGGTTAGATTACCAGACTAAGACGCTCCTTGGGACTATGTGTCAAGGAGAATTTTTGAAGAAAGATGAGAATAAGGGTTGGGACTTATATGAAGCTTTAAATGAGAAAATCATTTAATGGGAGTCTTGCCATGAAAATACTAGCCCTACAACTTTCAGAACTGGTATGCATTCCATTGAGTCCTCTATAACTACCGAGACAAAAATCACACAATTGATGAGGAGATTAGAACTACTTGAGGCTAGGGAGCCAAACTCAGTGAACCAGGTCAACCCAACACAAGTAATACGTCCGGGTTACACCTATTGCCATGCCTTAACTCACTTATTTGAGGAGTGTCCAGTTTATCAAGCTCAACGATGTTCCCTGAAAGTATGAATGCAGCCTATACCAGACCCAATTACAATCCTTACTCCAAGACGTATAACCCGGGATGGAGGAATCATACAAATTTTTCTTTGAGTCAGTCTGGTCCGAGCAGCCTAGGCAACAACTTCCACATTAGTACACTGCTCAAACCCATCAACCTAATTTCCATCAGAGTCTACCAAATATTCCGTCGACTTACCAATACAACTTTCAGCCCGCTTACAACATTAGCAACAAAATCATCCAGATAAGAAAGTGTCAGATTTGGAAAGAATGATAAAAACCTTGTCCAAAAATCAAGCCTCAATAATGAACAATCATAACCAAGGTATTAATAGGCTAGAGGTTCAAATAAGTCAATTGGTTAACTTACTAAATGAAAGACAAAAAAGAACACTGCCTAGTCTGCCATTTCCTAATCCCAAGAACCCCTTCCCTATTCATGAGCTGAGGATATAATTCTGAAACAATGCAACACTGTTCATATCCTAAGACCGGAAAACAAGTTGATAATAAGGTTTCTAATCACTCAGTTTCCAACAATTCAGTGTCAAATCCTCCTGTGACTGTACCACGAGTTCCAAATGATCCATCTTCATCTTCAAGTTCACAACCATCCACTTCTATGCCTAATGAAAAGAATAAAATAGATGAGCAAACTCACAAGTCTATTGTGTAATTTCCTAATAGGCTAGCAACCAACAAGATCAATGCTCAAATGGAAAAGATTAGAGAAATGTTTAATCAGTTCAGATAAATGTGCCCCTTTTTGATGCCATACAATAAGTTCCATCATACGCAAAATTTTTAAAAGACATGTACACTAAGAAAAGAAAAACAAATGTTCCCAAAAAGGTTTTCCTCGCATCCAACATAAGTGAGTCGTTCACCGAGCCCATCCCTGTAAAATACAAAGACCCCGGGAGTCCAATCATTTCATGCATCATAGGACAGACCATAATAAACCGGGCACTGCTTGATCTAGGGGCCGGTATGAACTTGCTTCCTTTTTCTGTGTATCGGCAACTTAGGCTGGGCGACCTCCGTCCAACCCGAATTACTATACAATTGGCTGATCGTTCTGTAAAGATTCCCAGGGGAAAATTATAGATGTTCTTATGTGGGTTGGGGGAGTTCATGTACCCCGTAGATTTCATCGTAATAGAAACACAACCCGTACAAAACCCGAAAGCTCAAATCGTAGTCATTCTAGGACGACCTTTTCTAGCAACTGCAAATGCGATCATAAATTGTAGGAATGGGTCTATGCAGTTGACTTTCGGTGACATGACAAAAGAAGTGAATGTTTTACACCTGGGAAAATAACCTCGGGACTTGGACGACCAATCATTTGAAGTGAACTTGATCGAAGAAGTCACAAGTGAACATGAAGAGGAGTTAAGTATTTGTCTGACCATGAATTTGACTTGGAGTTAGATGACTTCAATCATGACCAGACTGTTGAATTCACAGTTGAGTGGACAACAAATGCGACCCCAATCATTCCCTTGCAAGAAGAACAACTATTGATAGATCATACCCCTTCTTCAGAATTGAAAGTTTTTTCAAGTCATCTCAAGTAACAGTACTTAAGTGAAAATGAAGCTTTCCCTGTGATCATAGCTTCTCATCTAACAGAACAATAAGAAGAGGATCTTCTTGCTGTATTAAGGAAAAACGGATAGGCCATTGGTTGGACCATGGCCGATATAAAGGGGATCAGCCCATCCATTGTACAACATAGGATTCACCTGACTGAAGAGGCCAAATTAAAATATGATCCACAATGTCGACTAAACCCAATTATGTAAGAGGCTGTCCGTACGGAAATCATGAAGTTGCTAGACAATGGGATCATTTATCCCATATCTGATAGCCAATGGGTTAGTCTAGTTAATGTTGTGCCCAGAAAGCAGGCTTTATTGTGATAGAGAATGACAAGAAAGAATTAGTATAGACTCGTCTTCCAACGAAGATATGAGTTTGTATTGATTATCACAAACTGAACGCTGCCACATGTAAAGACCACTTTTCTCTTCCTTCCATCGATCAGATGCTCGAGAGATTAGCTGGACACAAATATTATTGTTTCCTGGATGAATATTCAGGATACAATCAAATCTCAATTGTTCCCGAGGACCAAGAAAAGACAACTTTCAGCTGTCTATATGAAACGTTTACATACCGACAAATGCCCTTTGGGTTATGTAATGCTACTGCAACGTTTCAACGCTGCATGCTTAGTCTTTTCTCAGGCATGGTAGAAAGATTTCTGGAGATTTTTATGAATGATTTTTGGATATATGGGAATTCCTTTGACCAATAACTGCATCATTTGAAGTTGGTTTTACAAAGATACATGGAGAAGAACTTAACACTTAACTGGGAAAAGTATCATTTCATGGTCAAACAAGGAATTGTCCTTGGGCATGAAATATCAAGTCGAGGGATTGAGGTTGAAAAATTTAAAGTGGAGGTGATAACAAAGCTCCCGGAACCTAAATGCTTAAAAGACATCCGATCTTTCCTGGGGCATACTGGCTTTTTCAGAAGGTTTATTAAAGAGTTTAGCAAAATTGCTAGACCTTTAACTAATCTTTTAGGAAAAGATGTGCCTTTTCATTTTGATGAGGGATGTCTACAAGTTTGGGAAGAGCTAAAATAAAAACTTATCTCGACACTAATAATATCAGCACCAAATTGGACTAGACCCTTCAAAATCATGTGTGACGCCTCTGATTATGTCATAGGTGCTGCTCTAAGACAGTGTATTGATAATAGGCAACATGTGATTTATTATGCTAGTCAGACGCTTAACGAGGCCCAACTCAATTACACAACAACTGAAAAGAAATTTTTAGCAGTTGTGTTTGCGTTGGAGAAATTCCGCAAGTACCTACTAGGGTCTATGACAACAATTTTCACCGACCACTCCGCCCTCAGGTATTTGATGCAAAAGAAGGATGCAAAGGCTAGGCTTATTCGTTAGATACTTCATTTGCAAGAATTTGACCTAGAAATAAATGATAAAATGGGCGTTGAGAATGTGGTTGCTGATCACCTTTCAAGGATTCCTAATGCACTAACAGAGATGATACCAATCAATGAAAATTTTTCTGACGAACATATCTTTATGATGTGTAAAGAGCCATGGTATGCCGATATTGGAAAGTACCTTGCAACCGGGTGAACACCTTCGAATTGGTCAAATAGGACAAACACCGCGTTTTAACACAGATACGGTTCTTCTTTTGGGATAAACCATATCTATTTAAATATTGCTCTGATCAGAACAATAGAAGGTGTCTTCTTGAGGATGAATATCAAAACGTTTTGACATTTTGTCATGAGTTGGCTTATGGTGGACACTTTGGTCCATGGAAGACGACCGAGAAAGTCCTTCAGAGTGGTTTCTACTGGCCCACTCTCTTCAAAGAAGCTTACACTTTTTTGCAAACTCTGTAGAAAATGTCAGATAATGGGTCGAGTTACACGCAAAGACATGATGCCCCTTACACCAATCTTGGAAGTAGAAATTTTTGACTTGTGGGGCATTGATTTCATGGGACTCTTTCCAATGTCTTACGGCAACCAATTTATTTTGGTAGCTGTAGATTATGTTTCTGAGTGGGCTGAAGCTGTTCCAACTAGGATGAATGACAACCAAGTTGTCATCAAGTTTTTAATAGAAAATATCATTTCACGCTTCAGAGCCCCTGTGCGATAATAAATGACAACGGGAGTTATTTTTGCAACCGGGCTTTTGAAGCCCTAATGCAGAAATGCTCTATTTCTCACAAATTATCCATGGCTTACCATCCTCAGACTAATGGAGTGGAGGTAACAAATAGACAGATTAATTCATCTTGGAGAAGACTATAGGACAGAATCGTAAGGACTGGTCCATCAAACTTGTTGACACACTATGAGCTTATCTGACCTCTTATAAAACTGTCCTAAGAATGTCTCCATATCGAGTGATATTTGAAAAACCATGCCCAATTGCCCGTGGAGCTTGAGCACCGTACCTTGTGGGCGATTAAACAACTGAAATTGACTTGAAGAAAGCCATTGATTAAGAAAATTGTAGATTTCTGAGCTTGAAGAGATACGAAATGAAGCTTATGATAATGCTCGGATTTTCAAATATAGAATCAAACTCTTCCATGATCGATCCATAAATCGGAAGAATTTTGTCCCCGGACAAAATGTTCTGTTATACAATTTCAGGTTCCACCTCTTTCCTAGGAAACTGAAGGCCAGATGGTCAGGATCTTATCTTGTGCACACAGTTTTTCCTCATGGTGCTATAGAAATCTCTGATCCCAAGAATTGTAGCACTTTTAAGGTCAATGGTCAAAGATTGAAACCATTCTACACCACTGAGCCAGAGTCACATGAGACTTTTGAACTGCTTTGTGACCCAGTCTATATGTGACCAGGCCCTCCTTCAAATTCCCCTGGTATTCATTGTAAATCTTTTGGGACCCTTCGTGTAAATACCGCCAATTTTTTTTCTTTCTTTTACCTTAATAAATGGAATATTGTAAAGAAAAGCATGAAAACAAAATAAAAAAATATAGGAAATAAGTGATAAATGGCACCTAGGTTTTCTCTCTCTTATATATACCCATTATTAACCAAAAGAATCCAGAAATAAACCCTAGGTAACTAATTTACATTTTTACCTAGGAGCAAAAAAGAGAACACACCCTTCTCAGGCCTCTATAAAATCTCTCCAACCCCCTCCCATGCCTCTACCCTAAATTTGAAATTAGATCTGAAGAGAAGAGATGAGCACGCCGCCACCAAAAAAATTCCAACCCTTGTCTCTTCCAATCTGCCGCATTTTCTCTGCCAGAGCCGCAGATCCGCAGCCTTTCTGAGGAGTTCTGTGCGCCGCGAAATTTTTCTGTGGTCGATTTTCCTCATAGATCTCAGATCTATAGCAAGCTCTGCATATCTCTGTGTGGATTGCTGTGTACAATTCAGTCTTTGTTTACCCCCACGTATTCCGAGGGAGGTTTGTGAATTCTTATCTTTTTCTTTGAATTTCAATTCATGGTACCTACTATTTTTACTGAAAAAGATTTTTCTAGGATCCTTAGTGATGTCAATGGATATGGCCATGTGTTTCTTGGTAGGATTAGAGAGTGGAATTGGTTTACCTTGGTTTATGATAATTTTAAGTATGAAGCTTATTATTGCCTTAATCTTGTTAAGCTATTCTACTCTAGTATTGACCAAGCCACCATTGATCTTGAAACCCATCAATTTACTGTGCATCTGACAACTGGGGACATCATTGTCACCGCAGATATGTTAGAGGACTACACGCAAGTCTCCAGCAACCCACATCATAGCGAGCCCCTTCCTTTGATAGAATACATGACCATTATGGGTGCTCGTTGTACTGAACAAGACCGTGGGCTCAAAGTCAGTACCACCTTCAGGAACATACATTGCGTTGGACGCTGGATCCAATGCAATATCCGCGGCCTCAATCATACCACTTCTTTCAATAGGCCAGTGTTGTAGATTATTCATGATTTGATGACCAAGCAGCACATAGTTAGCATCAACACGATCATATTTAACTGTCTCATCACCAATTCCACATGAACAAGAGGTGCCAAATATTCACATCCTGTATTAGTGACTCGTCTGCATAAGAATTTTCTTTTAGACAACGTCTTTGATTCATATGACCGAGTATTTGTTACACCAGAATGGGCAACGAGTGCATATGACAGCTGTTTACATGCCGTTTGGATCCCTAGTGTCCAACCTGAAGATGCACGAGCAGAGTCCTCTTCTGAGGAACTTTTAGAGGAGGTTGATGAGCCTCCTTTTTGGTAGCAACCCCCACCCACTGATTCTAGAGCCTTCATATCTTCTATATGGAAAGGCATGAAGAAAAATTTTAAGGGGCAAATTAAATTGAGGAAGCAAATGGAGGAGCAAACCACTCGTTTGGACCGCATTGAGGATTGCGGAGATCTCAGTCGACCGGTCCAAGCATCACGACTGGTTCGAGCCGTAGAAGGGGGTGATATCCTTTCAATACCTTATTTCATACATGTGTTTTATTTGCATACATTGGAGACAATGCATGAGATAGGTATGGGGGGTGATTACTAACATAGATTTTTGATTTTTTAGGATTTCTGATTTTAAGTTTTTTAGAACTAACTTAGATTTTGATTTTCTTTATATATAAAAAGATAAAATAATAAAAAAATATTTTTCTACGATCCATTTTTAAAAGAATTGACTTGATCTTAGGAATTAGGGAACTTTAAACTAGGATTTCTTGATATAAGTTAAAATAAGAAGAATTGTTGGATCTTTAGGTTAAGAAAGATAATTAGATTTTAAATTTTTCCTAAGTATTATATACATTTACATGTTGAGGGACTAATCAAAGATTTAGTACCTTTATTTATATATATATAAAAGAAAAAATAATAAAAAAATGTGTTGAAAATAAATAAATACTTAATCACCAATTAACTGGTTAGTTGTGTCTTAAGAAGCATGACCAGTCACGCCTAAAGGTAGTTGAGTCCTTAGCATTTGTGGCTTTGTTTACTCGAGTCCTTGAACCTTAGGGATGTATCCTCATCTGGTGCCCTAAGACCATCTGGTCTGAGAGTCATCGGTAAAATGCTCGTTACATGGGTAAATTAGAAAGCCTAATTAAGCTAAGGAAAATAAATAAGTGTAAATACATATATACATAATATTATATATATAAATAAAAATAAAAATAAAAAAATATAAATAAAAGTATCATAGTCTAAGAATAATTCCTCATACATATAAATGTATATATATTAGGCTTGATACAAAATCTGGTGCTCTCTCTATTTTTGAAACTTAAACTTAGTTAAAGACAAAACTTCAAATGGAGATTTATAATGAGAAGGAATAATTTAGGGTAACCTAAAACTGAAAGATCACTTAAATTTTTGCGAAAATGAATTCTTTTTTTTTGAAAAATCACTAACATGTTTCTTTTTCTTTGGATTTTGTGGGCGCAATCCGCTGAAAATCCTGAGGAGACAATACTCCTCCTCTAGGGTAACCTAGAAGTTTAACGGCTTATTGCACATGTGATTGAAAAATGAAAGAGTAAGGAACTATCGTGTAGCTTTGGGCTAACGGGTCGTGTCCACGAGGAGGAATGCAATGAAAGCTTTTCAGTATTTTGTTTAGAAAGCTAAGAATGGTGCTAGTTTTTTAGTTGAAAAGAGAATGGAGAGAAGGGAAGTGACTTAAAGAAAAACTTAAAATTCAGAGAAGGCTTTGGAAAGGTGAATTTTGTATAAAGCTTGAAAAGTGATTTGTTATTTTTTAATAAAAAAAATCTGGGCTCACTATCTCACTACTCAACGATGTGTTCTTCTACTGAAATCCTTAGTGCCTCAACTTGATCATAGACAAAAAACTTAAGATTGATTTTAGAAAGTTTTAAGCAAAGCACATAAGATGGTTGGAAAAGTTAATTCTTTTCTTTAGGAAATCGTCTTGAATTGAATGTTAAATCATCAAGAAGTTCAAGTATGAGATAAAAACAAGTTCAAGAGACGTTTTTAAAAGAAGTAGAAGATTAAAAATCCAAACCCATCCTCATGTGCCTTCAAGAACACTTTCAAAGAAGAAAGGCTTTATTCAAATGATTCATTGGGTATTTTTCAAGAAAACCATTTAAAAGAAGAAGGATTGGAGAGAGGATCAATAGTGAGCCTAGAAAACTAATTTAGCTACTCATGGAAGATAAAAAATAATGCATGTAAATAAAGTAAGACATACCGTGAATTAGAGTGGTAGAAGAAATATTTGATCCTTTTATTGATGTCACTTCAATCTTCATATTACAATCACTCAATTCCTCTCTCTCACTGGTATTTAATTTAAACTACAAATTATAAAATAAAGTTACAACTTCTATACTATCTAACAAAGAGCCTAAACCTTAAAAACAAAGAGAAAAACTAAATCTAAGTTTCGGTTCCTTTTTCTTTGAAAAATACAGTACTTATAGGCAAAAACCAAATGGGAGGGAACGTATGAAGATAAGGGGAGCAAACGCTCCCCCAATAGATATCAAACGGCTGCAGAAACGTGGTTTTGGTTGCATTTCTGCGGCCATGATGTGGCCAGGTGGCCACACCAGGTTGGAGAAGCTTCTTCGTTTGGTGATTTTCCCTTATATCCTGCTGGATTTTCTGTTTCTGCTTCAGGATTTGACGAAACAGCCTTTGATTGTTGGTTTCAACTGCTTGATTTGGGATGATTCATTTCAACTGATTTTCAACCTTTCTGATTTGCCAAGATCTGCCGTGATTCCCTGATTTCGAATTTATTTTGAATTAAATCAGAATTTGATGGGCTTTTGGGCTTGTTTCTCTTTCCTATCCTTTAGCAATGGGCCTGCATTTTATAAAGAAAAATAGGACATATTAATATGATTTATTTAGATAGTAAGCATGGTAATGTGACAACATGTATGCAATATATGTGACCGATCACACTCCCACACTTTTCTTTTGCTCGCCCTCGAGCAAAATATCAAAACTAATTCTAATCAATTATTAGACCACTTTCGTAGGTCACTCGATTGTACTGAGCATGTGCAATAAGCCGTTAAACCTCTAGGTTACCCCTAGAGGACGAGTTTTATCTCGTGAGGGTTTTCAGTGGATTGCACCCATAAAATCCATGAAGAAAGGGAAAAATGTTATTATTTTTGAAAAACATTTTGAAAAGAGAAACTATTTGTAGTATATTTGTAAGGGTTCAAGTAATTTATAAGTTATAGGAATATCAAACTTTTCATTCCTAAACTTAGTCTCTATTCAAAAATATGTCATCAATCAAAATAAGGAGTCAAATTGTGTTTCTCATACTTTACTCTGAGTCATATATACACCATCGTGACCGTGAAGTTTGACTAAGGGTTCTTTAACATTAATTCTTATGCCTTATTTATATTTATTTTTGGTGGTATTTATTCCTCAATTCAATTAGGCTTTCTAATCTGCCCATGTAACGAGCCTTTAGTCGGTGACACCCAAACCGGACAGTTTTAGGGCATCAGGTGAGAAAACAACCCTAAGGACTTAAATACTCGAGCAGACAAGACCACGAAACCAAGATTTTTATTTATAAAATGTATCCCTTTTAGGCGTGAATACTTATGCTTCATGAGGCACAAATACCCAGCTTAATCAGAGGATATATATATTTTTCAAACTTATCTAATTATCTTTTGCATAAATACCAAGGCTTGCTTAGGCCAAAGCACCTGCTAATCAATAATTAGATTTGTTTATTTTTTATACATATATAGTTTTTTTTAATAAGGCATAAGAGTCTTTGTTTTTGAACCCTAAGTGTGTAAGTGTATAAAGTGTGCATATTTCATCAAGGTAAAGATCAAGACTAAATTACTTTCACAATTTTCTTCCTAACCCTAAAAATCAAACAAGTCTTCTTATTTTGACCAAGTATAAGAAATTCTAATCATGATTTTCCTATTCCTTAAAATTGACTTATTTTCTTACAAAAAATATATCAAAATATTGTTCTTACCTTTCAAAAGGTTTTTTTTTATATATATATTTCTTTTTTTCTTTGTTCTCTTCTTCTTTTTTTATATTAGTCATGTTAGAACCCTCTCACACTTATCTCATGCATTATCCCCAATGTATGAAAGAAATGTATAGATGCATGAAATAAAATAGAAAAGAGGAAAGTTACCGATACACTGGGTCAAAAAGACCCATAGCCGTTTCATTTACCGGCACCGATTCCAAGAAAGGTTAAGGCATTGACCATTTACCTTAAAGTCATTTTCATTCTTGGGGTCACTGATCTCTACTGCACCGTGTGAAAACATTATTTTTACAATGATTGGCCCAGTCCATCTTGATTTTAATTTTCCTGAAAAATGATGAAGCCTAGAATTATAGAGTAAGACTTTTTGTTCAGGGACAAAGGTTTTTCTTATGATGTGTTTATCATGAAAAATCTTAACTCTATCTTTAGTGATCTTAGCATTTTCATAGGCCTCATTTCTTAACTCCTCTAATTCGAAAATTTATAATTTTCAAAGCTCACCTGTCTTAGTCAAGTCGAAATTCTTGATTGCCTATAAGGCCTGGTGCTCTAACTCAACGGGTAGGTGACAAGCTTTACCATATACTAACCTATAAGGGACATCCCTAGAATCGTCTTAAAAGCGGTCCTATAGGCCCATAGGGCATCTACAAATTTGGTGGACCAATTTTCCGGTTTTGGTTCACAGTCTTCTCCAATATAAGCTTGACTTGTCTATTGGAAACCTCAACCTGCCCACTAGTTTGAGGATGATAAGGTGTGATAACTTGTGAGTGATGGCATACTTTCGCATAAGAGCTTCAAAGGATCTATTGCAAAAGTGAGTGCCATTATCACTGATGATAGCACGAGGGGTTCCGAAGCGTGAAAAAATGTTCTCTTTTAAAAACTTTATGATAACTTTTGTTGGCCCAAGAGGTTACATTCTCCATTTGTTTAAAGTTTTGATGATAACAAAACAAATAGAAGCTATATGGTACTAATAAGTTTGTTCAAAATAAGTTTCAGGTTAGTACCATTTTTGAAGGACATTGCTTAGTTATTGCAAAGATTTTCTAGGTTCATGGAGCAAACAAGGCATATGGCACGAGAGGGAATGTCCATAAAAGAGAAGGCTCTAGCAAGGCATTACATGGCTCAAGACTTCATTTTTGCTCAAGAGACTTCTTTAGATTTGTTTTTAGTTTTATAGTTTTATTAAAAAATAGTGAATAGGTTTGAAGCCCAAAATCCTACACACACTAGTTTTTGCGCACATGTCATTTCTAAAAATTTCTCCTATATATATGTACAAAATATTTTTAAATATAGTCTTTTGCTTATAAACTCAATTTTGTGTATTATACATAGTTCTGATCAAAACTATTTTGTAAACCATCAAAATCTCCTCCAAATCCTTTTCAAATTTCAGTTTTTGACCTGAGCCGGTCGACCGACCGGTCGATCGACTCTATGTCAGGTCAGATCGGTCGACCGACCGGTCGACCGGGATTCTGACCGTTGGGTGCGTGCATGTGTGCACGTTTCCCGGTCGACCGGGCGGTCGACCGGACCCCACTATGGTCGACCGACCTTCGGCCGACTGTAAGTCAGCAACTCTCTGTTTGTTGCGGTCGACCGAGCGGTCGACCGGGGGCCGCAATGGCTCTTTTATTTGAAACCCGGTCGACCGGCCGGTCGACCGAGGCTGTGTTTTCTGCCATAATGGCTACATTTTTTAAACACGTTTTATTTTGTCTTTTTTGTTTCTAAACGAGTTTAGGGGCTGTTTTCTGGGTCAAATACTTCCTAGTTAATATTTTGTTAGTTTACCCTTTAATCCCTAGCTCTATCCTATAAATAGGGGTGATTAGGGTTATGGGATTCACAACAATTATTTTTGCAAAAATATTCAAAGTTTAAAGGCTTTCAAAAGAGTTTAGTTCTTTGGTTTATGTGCTAAAAATTTCTCTCTCATTTCTGAAGTTTCAATTTCAAAACTCTTTCAAATTCTATTTTCTTTTTCTCACTTACAATACTAGAGCTTCAATCCTACTCATTATTCTACATGGCTTTTTGTAAGGGAAAAGGATTTTTCAAAAGAGAGTTTGTGGTCTTTTGATCACCAAGAGAATACTTGTACTTGAGATTATGGAGTTGGGTACTCCGGTGTGATTGTAACTCTTTGTGAAGTTATAGTGGTTAGAAATCCTTCTGGGTGAAGGCGGGGACGTAGATCTAGGTGCTCGAACCTCGGAAAAATTCTCGGTGTTTGCGTTTGGTTTACTTGCTTCTTACTTTAATTCCTTGCTTTATATTCATTGCTTCTTATTCATTGCTTCATTTACTTGCTCTACATATTCATTGCTACATTGTACTTGCTCTTCATATTGTTTGCTATATACTCTTGTTTCATATTCATATTGTCGATCATATACAACAAGATTGCAATACGCACCTCAAACTCTTATCTAGAGGAATCACGAGGAAGGAGTTCAGAGCCCTTCACGGGGTATTCGGCTTCTAGTCTTATTTTGGGTGATTGTTGCATCATAAGTTTTTATTTGTGCATTGATTAGCATTATCACCTATTCACCCTCCCTCTAGGTGATTTCAATTGGTATCAGAGCTAGGACTCTAGTTTGTGGCTTAACATCCTTAGAGAGATCCTAAAAATTTGCTAATCACTCTTGCATTCTTTCATTCATACACTAGTAAAAATGGCCGACAACATCAAAACCCCTCCTAAATTTGATGGACTCAATTTTCCCATTTGGAAGGTTAGGATGACTATCTTTCTACAATCCCTAGGTAGTTTAGTTGCTAAATCCTTGACCAAACCCTATAGTAGACCCGATAGTGAGGAGAGCACTTGGTCTGACTTTACCTACAAAGAATATGAGGCTAATTCTAAGGCCCAAAATTCCCTTCTCACTGCCTTGAATGAGGATGATCTTACACGGGTTATACATTGCCAATCCGCCTATGAGATTTGGCAACACTTGTTGGTCACATACGAGGGGACATCACAAGTCAAGAGAGCTAAGATAGATCTCTTGAGGTCCCAGTATGAAAGTTTTAAAATGCTTGAAGATGAATCTATTGATTCTATGATTACAAGGTTTACTAAAATTACCAATGCTCTTTCCTCTTTAGGTGATGATATAAGCAATGATCAAAAGGTACGCAAAGTGATTCGAGCTCTTCCTTCATCATGGGAGATCAAGGCTACCACCTTAAAGGAGTTGAATGATAAAGATGAAATGGATCTCATAAGTCTTATTGGAAACCTTAAGACTCATGAGATGGAAAAGAAGGCAAGAGAAGAAGCGGTACCTTAAAAGAAGAAGTCCATAGCTTTCAAGTCTTCCTCCACTGTTGACGACGATGAAGAAAATGAAGAAGATGATGAGGAGCTATCTCTTCTAGTAAGAAATGTGAAGAGGATGTACCATAAGAATAAACTCAACTTTAAAAGGAAATTGGAAGGGAAGGAGGAGAGAAGAATCATATGCTACAATTGCCGGAAGCCTGGACACATTATGGCCGATTGCTCGGATTTCAAGAAAAAGGTGACTTCCTCCTTCAAGCAAAAGAGGCCGGTTGAAAAGAAAGCATACAAAGCCACTTGGGATTCGGAAAGCGAGTCCGAAGATGAGGCGGACACGGCAAATATGTGTTTCATGGCAAACACGCCCAAGGTAACCACTCAACCCCTTGATGAAGAAAATTAAATAAGTAGAGAAATGTTAGTTCATGCTTTTGTTGAACTTTCTGAAAGCTTTGATGATAAAAAGGTAGAATGCTCTAAATTGAAAAAGGAAATTGAGTTGCTTAAAAACCAACTTGCAATTGTTTCAAAAGAAAAGGAAGAAATTTCTTCTAATCTTGTTTCAACTAAAAGAGAATTTGATGCTTATAAAGTAGCTTGTATAGCAAAATTTCCAAAAGTTGATGAAAATGAACTTTCTTTGTTAAAAACTAGAATTGTTGATTTTGAAAATGTTTTAAAGGATTGTGCTTTTAATACTAAGAAATTAGAGGAAATGTTTGCAAAGAATCACACTCCACATGTTAAGACAACCCATGCTAAAAATGCTCATCATGTCAACACTCCTCATGTTAAATCTACTCATGCACACAAGTCACATGCTAGTAAACCACACACTCATTATCCATTTAAATATGGAAGAGTTTATAGATGTACTTATTGTGGTCGAAATGGCCACTTAGCTAAATTTTGCTATGATCAAATAAATAGATCTAATAATCTTGTGTGGGTTCATGACACTAACACTTTAGGACCCAAGAAAATTTGGGTACCAAAATCAAGTCCTAAATTATTTGATGTAGGTACACACCAAGGCTCCAAGACGTAAGGAGCGGTGGCACCTTGATAGTGGTTGTTCAAGATATATGACTTGGGATATCAACAACTTTAAACCCTATCAAGGTACGTTGAAGGTGGCACCGTCACCTTCGGAGATGACTCCAAGGGCACTATCATCAGTATAGGTAACATTCAAATTGGTGCATCTCCTATTATAGAAAATGTTGTTCTTGTTGATGGACTTAAATATAACTTGCTTAGTATAAGTCAACTTTGTGATCGTGGTCTTAAAGTTGTGTTTGATGATTCTTCTTGCAAAATCTTTGATTGTAAAACCAATGATTGTATTCTCACCGGTTTTCGTGATAATAATGTCTATATCATTGACATGCTTAATTTGGATTGTTCTACTAAATGCTTGAATGCTTTTGATGAGACTTCTTGGCTTTGGCATAGAAGATTAGGACATGCATCTTTTGAACATCTTGCTAGGATTAATTCTAAGGAATTGGTGAAGGGTATTCCTTACTTGAAGTTTGAAAAAGACCGCATTTGTGGTGCGTGCCAGCTTGGGAAACAAACCAAGTCTTCTTTCAAACCAATCAAGGATATCATGTCAACTAGGCCATTAGAATTAATTCACATGGATCTTTTTGGACCTACTAAAACTAAAAGCTTAAATGGTAGTAGATATGAATTTGTTTTAGTTGATGATTTTCCCGTTACACTTGGGTT
The DNA here is from genome assembly GCA_038442645.1 of Agave tequilana. NCBI lineage: Eukaryota > Viridiplantae > Streptophyta > Magnoliopsida > Asparagales > Asparagaceae > Agave > Agave tequilana. The sequence continues at coordinate 49,414 of JAVJIF010026677.1, forward strand.
TCTTTTTGGAACACAAAGATCAAACTTTTTCGCATTTTAAGATTTTTCGAAAAAGGGTTGAAAAAGAAAAGGGTTTTTCGATTTTGAAAATAAGAAGTGATAGAGGTGGTGAGTTTGTTAACCAACTCTTCATGAGTTATTGTGATGAAAAGAGAATTAAGTATGAAATGTCATGTCCTAGAACTCCATAACAAAATGGAGTAGTTGAAAGGAAGAATAGAACACTTCAAGAAAGGGTTAGGACTATGATAAGTGAATATGGTCTCCCTCAATACCTATGGGCCGAGGCCGTAAACACCGCATGCTACATATTAAATCGTATTTATTTGTGTAAAAATACTTTCAAATCATCTTTTGAAATTTATAATTTAAGAAAATCAAATGTTTCATATTTTAAAGTTTTTGGATGCAAATGTTTTGTTTTGAATACTAAAGAAAATTTGGGTAAATTTGATGCTAAGACTTATGAAGCAATATTTATTGGATATTCTAGTACTAGCAAAGCTTATAGAGTATTCAATAAATCTTCTCATACTATTGAAGAATCTATGCATGTTAAATTTGAAGAATCGAATACTATTATTGAGAATGTTGTAGAGATTAATTCATTAAGTGAGGACATGGAGAAAATATCCTTGAAGGACTCACCCATTCAAGAAGAAAAGTAAGAATCCATTGGTGAAGTTTAAAAGGATGAAGTGGAAAACTCTCAACCACTTCCTAAAGATTGGAGATACGCTACAAATCATCCCAATGATCTCATCATAGGTGATGTATCAAAAGGGGTAACCACTCGCTCCAAACTCCATGAATTGTGTGGTAACTTTGCATTCATATCTCATTTTGAACCCAAAAACATCCTCGAAGCCGAGGGTGACTCATATTGGTTGCTAGCTATGCAAGAAGAGCTCAATCAATTTGAGCGCAATCAAGTTTGGCACCTTGTTCTTAGACCTCACGATAGACTAATAATTGGTGCTAAGTGGATTTTTAGGAACAAATTGGATGAGTCAGGAAATGTTATTAGGAATAAGGCTAGGTTAGTGGCCCAAGGTTACACTCAAGTTGAAAGAATTGACTTTGAGGAGACCTTTGCACCCGTAGCACGGCTTGAAGCCATACGGATGACACTAGCTTTTGCATCTTTTAAAAATTTTAAACTTTTTCAAATGCATGTAAAAAGTACATTTTTAAATGGTTTTATAAATGAAGAAGTTTATGTTGAACAACCTCCCGATTTTATTAATCATGTTCATCCTAATTTTGTTTTTAAACTTGATAAAGCTTTGTATGGATTGAAGCAAGCTCCTAGAGCTTGGTATGAAAGGCTTTCTAGTTTTCTTCTTTCAAATGATTTTGTTAAAGGCAAAGTAGACATAACATTATTTACTAAGCATGTTGATAATGACATTCTTATAGTGCAAATTTACGTTGATGATATAATTTTTGGTTCTACTAATGAGCTTTTGTGTAAGGAATTTGAAAAGTGTATGCAACGTGAATTCAAAATGTCTTCAATGGGTGAATTAAACTTCTTTCTTGGACTCCAAATCAAGCAAATGCGGGATGGGATATTCATATGTCAAGCCAAGTATGGAAAGGAACTCATAAAGAATTTTGGACTTGAAGGTTCGAAAGTTTGCAACACTCCCATGGCAACTACAACCAAGCTTGATAAGGATGACCAAGGTAAATGTGTTGATATTAAATTATATAGAAGCATGATTGGTAGTTTGTTGTATTTAACGGCAAGTAGGCCAGATATCATGTTTGGTGTGTGTCTTTGTGCTAGATTCCAATCGTGTCCTAAAGAGTCTCATCTTATTGCGGTAAAACGCATCATTCATTATATTAAGAGCACTATTGGAATGGGTCTTTGGTATCCGAAAATCGGAGATTTTTCTATGACGAGTTTTTCGGATGCTGACTCTGCGGGTTGTAGAGTGGATAGAAAGAGTACTAGTGGGACTTGTCAATTTCTTGGTAATTGTCTTGTTTCATGGTCCTCTAAGAAACAAAATTCGGTAGCCCTCTCAACCGCCGAGGCGGAGTATGTTGCGGCGGGGGCTTGTTGTGCACAAGTCCTTTGGATGAAATATACTCTCCTTGATTATGATTTACATTATGACCATATAAAAATATTTTGTGATAATACGAGTACTATTCATATGGCTAAGAATGCAAATCAACATAGTAAGACCAAGCACATTGAGATTAGATATCACTTTCTTAGAGATCATTTTGAGAAAGGTGATATAGAGATTGATTATGTTTCTTCGGATTTGCAACTTGCCGATATTTTCACTAAACCACTTGATTTTAATACATTTTCCTTTATATGTAGTGAACTTAATGTTTGTGTTATTGAATAAAAATGTTTTTCTTGTTTCTTTATCCCTTTTTGATGTATGACAAAAAGGGGGAGATAAATGAGTTTATTTGGTTTTGGTTTTGGTTTGCAAGTGTATATGGTTTTGCAAGTGTTTTTAGTCTCATGTTTTTACATGCTATTTAAAATTCAAATTATTGATCTTTATGTTTTTTGAATTGCTTTTACTTATTTAATATAGCATAATTTGAGGGGGAGTTTTATCCCTCTCTTTATATCTTTTTGATATAGCCTATTTGTTTTGTCATCATCAAAAAGGGGGAGATTGTTGGCCCAAGAGGTTACATTCTCCATTTGTTTAAAGTTTTGATGATAACAAAATAAATAGAAGCTATATGGTACTAATAAGTTTGTTCAAAATAAGTTTCAGGTTAGTACCATTTTTAAAGGACGTTGCTTAGCTATTGCAAAGATTTTCTAGGTTCATGGAGCAAACAAGGCATATGGCACAAGAGGGAATGTCCATAAAGAGAAGGCTCTAGCAAGGCATTACATGGCTCAAGACTTCATTTTTGCTCAAGAGACTTCATTAGATTTGTTTTTAGTTTTATAGTTTTGTTAAAGAATAGTGAATAGGTTTGAAGCTCAAAATTCCTACACACACTAGTTTTTGCGCACATGTCATTTCTAAAAATTTCTCCTATATATATGTACAAAATATTTTTAAATATAGTCTTTTGCTTATAAACTCAATTTTGTGTATTATACATAGTTCTGATCAAAACTATTTTGTAAACCATCAAAATCTCCTCCAAATCCTTTTCAAATTTCAATTTTTGACCTGAGTCGGTCGACCGACTGGTCGACCGACTCTATGTCAGGTCAGATCGGTCGACCGATCGGTCAACCGGGATTCTGACAGTTGGGTGCGTGCATGTGTGCACGTTTTTCGGTCGACCGGGCGGTCGACCGGACCCCACTACGGTCGACCGACCTTCGGCCGACTGTAAGTCAGCAACTCTCTGTTTGTTGCGGTCGACCGGGGGCCGCAACGGCTCTTTTATTTGAAACCCGGTCGACCGAGGCAGTATTTTCTGCCATAACGGCTACATTTTTTAAAACACGTTTTATTTTGTCTTTTTTGTTTCTAAACGAGTTTAGGGCTATTTTCTGGGTCAAATACTTCCTAATTACTATTTTGTTAGTTTACCCTTTAATCCCTAGCTCTATCCTATAAATAGGGGTGATTAGGGTTATGGGATTCACAACAATTATTTTGCAAAAATATTCAAAGTTTAAAGGCTTTCAAAAGAGTTTGGTTTTTGCTTTATGTGCTGAAAATTTCTCTCTCATTTCTGAAGTTTCAGTTTTAAAACTCTCTCAAATTCTATTTTCTTTTTCCCACTTATAATACTAGAGCTTCAATCCTACTCATTATTCTACAGGGCTTTTTGTAAGGGAAAAGGATTTTTCAAAAGAGAGTTTATGGTCTTTTGATCACCAAGAGAATACTTGTACTTGAGATTGTGGAGTTGGGTACTCCGGTGTGATTGTAACTCTTTGTAAAGTTATAGTGGTTAGAAATCCTTCTGGGTGAAGGCGGGAACGTAGAGCTGGGTGCTCGAACCTCGAAAAAATTCTCGGTGTTTGCATTTGGTTTACTTGCTTCTTGCTTTAATTCCTTGCTTTATATTCATTGCTTCTTATTCATTGCTTCATTTACTTGCTCTACATATTCATTGCTACATTGTACTTGCTCTTCATATTGTTTGCTATATACTCTTGTTTCATATTCATATTGTCGATCATATACTCATACAACAAGATTGTAATACGCACCTCAAACTCTTATCTAGAGGAATCACGAGGAAGGAGTTCAGAGCCCTTCACGGGGTATTCGGCTTCTAGTCTTGTTTTGGGTGATTGTTGCATCATAAGTTTTTATTTGTGCATTGATTAGCATTATCACCTATTCACCCTCCCCTCTAGGTGATTTCAACTTTGTTATCATTAGTTCTACTAGGAATAGCTTCTACCCACTTGGACACATAGTTCACAGCAACCAATATGTATTGGTTTCCAAATGAATTAGGAAATAGACCCATAAAATCGATGCCCCAAACATCAAAGAGTTTTATTTCTAGAATTGGGTTGAGGGGCATCATATTTCGTTTTGAGATCCTTCTTACCATATGGCATCTAGAGCACGTCTTGCAAAATTCATAAGCATCTTTGAACAAAGTGGGCCAATAGAACCCACTTTGTAACACTTTTTCAGCAGTCTTGCGGGGACCAAAATGTCCACAGCATGCAAGGTCGTGACAAAAGTATAGAACACTCTTAACCTCCTCATCGGGAATGCATCTCCTAATAATTTGGTCAGAACAGTGCTTTAAAAAGATACAGTTCCTTCCAAAAGAAATAACGGACTTGGGATAAGAACCGATATATATCTTTTTTGGACCAATGAGATGGAGTTTGGTTTGTAACTAAGTAATTTACTATATCAGCATAACAAGGTTCCCTAAAGATAGCTAAGAGATTTTCATCAGGAAAATCCTCATTTATGGGTAATTCGTTACATTGAGAATTAGGGATTCGTGATGGTCAGCAACGATATTTTCTAAGCCTTTCTTGTCTCGAATCTCGAGATCGAATTCTTGAAGAAGGAGGATCCAACGAATGAGTCGGTTCTTGACATCCTTCTTCATGATGAGGTACCTCAGCCTAGAATGATTGGTGAAAATGGTGGTTTTGGGCCCTAGTAGGCAGGGTCGAAATTTCTCTAAGGTAAACACTACTGCTAAGAATTCCTTCTCAGTCGTAGTGTAGTTCAATTGAGCATCGTTGAGAGTCCTACTAGAGTAGTAAATCACGTGCTGCTTGTTATCAATGCGTTGTCCTAGGACAGCGCCTATGAAAAAATCGGAAGCATCGCACATGATTTCAAACGGCTTAGACCAATCCGGTGCAGATATGATTAGTGCAGAAATAAACTATCTCTTAAACTTCTCCCAAGAATTCATACATTCAGCATCGAAAGTGAAGGACACGTCCTTAACTAATAGATTAGTTAAGGGCCTAGCAATCTTACTAAAGTCCTTGATAAATCTTCGGTAAAAACTAGCGTATCCTAATAAGGATCTAATATCCTTCACGCATTTGGGCATGGGAAGCTTTGCAATAACCTCAATTTTGGCTCTATCCACTTCAATTCCTTTCTTGGAGATTTTATGACCCAAGACAATTCCATGTTTTACCATGAAGTGGCATTTCTCCCAATTCAGTGTCAGATTTTTCTCAGCACAACATTGGAGGACAAGTTTTAAATGGTGGAGACATTGAGTGAACGAATCTCCGTAGATGGAGAAATCATCCATGAAGATTTCTAGGAATCGTTCTACCATATCAAAAAAAAGACTCAACATGCAACGTTGAAACGTTGCTGGGGCATTGCATAAGCCGAAAGGCATTCGACATAAGCAAATGTCCCAAATGGACATGTGAATATAGTCTTTTCTTGGTCCTCAGGAGCAATAGGAATCTGATTATACCCCGAGTAACCGTCCAAGAAATTTTAATACTCGTGGCCCGCCAAACGTTCAAGCATTTGATCAATGAAGGGAAGTGAAAAATGGTCCTTACGAGTTGCAGCATTAAGCTTCCTATAGTCAATGCAAACTTCGATCTTCGTGGGAAGTCGAGTTTGGACCAACTCTTTGTTCTTATTTTCTGCTACGGTGAAACCAGATTTCTTTGGAACCGCGTGGACAGGACTGACCCATTGGCTATTAGAAATGGGATAGATTATCTCATTGTCTAATAGTTTCACAATTCAGCATGAACAACCTCTTGCATTATAGGGTTTAACCTACGCTGCGGGTCTCTTTTAGGTGTTTGCATTTTCATTGAGATGAATGCGATGTTGAACTATGGTTGGACTTAATCCCTTTATATCAGTCATAGTCCAACCAATGCCTTCCCTATGTTTTCTTAGAATAGCTTTAAGATCTTCTTCTTCCCCGTCATTTAAATGGGACAATGATGACAGGAAAGGTCTCTTCTCGCCTAGATAGACGTACTTGAGATGCACAGGTAAGGCTTTCAATTCTAAGGAAGAGGAAGGCTCACTAGAAGGATTAGTCAAATTTGTTGTTTCTATATTTGGTGAAATAGGGTTTGAGGCCTAATTCACATCAGACTCAACAACCTGATCAAGATTAAAGTCGTCAGACTCTAACCCGAAGTCACACTCAGTTTCTAGTTTCAATTCTTCCCTATGTTCACTTGTTAAGTTCTCAATGAGGTTGACTTCAAATATTTGATCCTCAAAATCACGAGGTTATTTTCCTAGGTTGAAGACATTGACTTCTCTAGTCATGTCCCCAAAGGTTAACCTCATGGACCCATTCCTACAATTGATGATGGCATTGGCAGTAGAAAGGAATGGTCGTCCTAGGATAACAAGAGTTTGAGTCCTATGATTAGACACAAGTGTGTCTCTAGAACTATGAAATCGATAAGGTAAATAAACTCCCCGACCCGGATAAGGACACCATTAATCTCCCCTTTTGGAACTTTTACTGAACGGTCAGCCAGTTGGATAGTGACTTGAGTTGGACTAAGATTGCCCAACCCGAGTTGTTGATAAACTGATAATGGAAGCAAGTTTATACTTGCCCCCAAGTCAAGAAGTGCACGACTAATCTCGGCTTGTCCTATTGTGTAGGCAATGGTGGGACTACCTGGATCCTTGTACTTAACAGGGATCGGACCAGATAGTACCTCACTAATGTTAGCGGCTAAGAAGACCTTTTTAGGTACATCAGTCTTTCTCTTCTTGGTGCACATGTCCTTAAGAAACTTAGAATAGGATGGGACTTGTTGGATGGCATCAAGAAGTTGCACATTTATCTTCACTTGATTAAATATCTCAATTATCTTGTCCATGTGTGGATTTTGCTTGTTATTTTTTAGACTATTAGGAAATGGTACTATAGGCTGGTGTACCTGACTGGCTGACTTATCTGTTTCAGATTCGTCATATTTGAAAGGATTTGGATTAGATGAGGTGGATGCTTGATTTTGGTTGTGCTGAATGGGATTAGATGGTATTGACACTTGGTTATCAACTTTCTTTCCCGACCTCAATGTATGAACATTATTACATTGATTCATTGATTGATCCTCAGCCAAATGAGCTTGTTGAGAATTCCTAGGATTCGTTATTGGCTGACTAGGCAAGGTACCCTTTTGTCTCTCATTCTGTGGAGTGGCTAATTGGCTCATTTGAACCTCTAACCTCTGTATAGTTTGTATGAGAGAATCTTGGTTTTTCATGTATCTTTTCATGTTTCTCTCAAAAGTCAGTCATTCTCCTTTCTAGTTGAGGATTCTGGAAGGAAGATTATGGAGCTTGGTTGGGAAAGTTTTATTGATAGTTTGAAAAGTTAGGTGGATGGTTGGGAGAATTATTGTGGAAATTAGAAAAGTTGGGTTGATGATTGGAAGAATTATTGGCATGATGGAAGTGGCCAGTACGATTTGACCGTGAGTGGTCATTGTTATTTTGGCTCCATGAGAAAATTAGGGTGATTTCTCCAACCAGGATTGTACGTTGACGCGTAAGAATTATTGTTCGGCCTTGAAAAGGCCGCATTCATCGGTTCAGGGTATTGTTGCTGAGCCTGAAACACAGGACACTCCTCAAACACATGATTCATGGCTTGACAGTAGGTACAGCCCGGAGTTGGAATTGATTTGGGCTGACTTGATTGACTGGACTCGGTTCCTTAATTTCTAAAACTTCCAATCTTCTTGGTAGGTTAGCTAACTTAGCCTCATTAGCTATGCATGATTCAATTGAATGGAGACCTCCTTTGAAGAGATGGAGTTTGGATTCCTAGAGGTTTCACTAGTAGGTTCCCATTGGATGGTCTTTTCAGCTAGGTTTTCATATAATCCCATCCTTCATTTTCATCCTTCTGCAAGAATCCCCCTTGGAACATACTTTCTAAGAGGGTTTTGGTAGAATAGTCTAACCCGTCATAAAGAATTTGGCATTGTCGCCATTTCTCTATTCCATGATGAGGACATTGGACAAGAAGGTGTTTAAAACGTTCAAAGTACCTCCGAAACGGTTCACTAGGTTCTTACTTGAACTGCATGATGTTTTTCTTAATGAGAGCGGTCTTGTGAATTGGATAGAATTTCTTCTAGAAGACCTTGATAAAATCATCCCAGAATGTGATAGAGCCGGCCGCTAAGCTGTAGAGCCATTCTTGACTAAGTCCTTAAGAGTGAAAAGGATAAATCTCAACCTAATAGTATCATCTACAAGGTGTGAGATTTTCATCATTAGACATACTTTCTCAAATTCTCTTATGAAGAAATAGGTATCTTCAGACTCTAAGCCATGAAACTTGGGGAGTGTGTTGATAAATTGAGGCTTAATCTCAAAATTGTATTCACCAACCGATGGAAGTTGAATGCAAGATGGAAGTGAGATCTAATAGGATAGAACCTATCCTGCAATGATGTTGGTTGAGCCATAACCGGATCTGGTCTTGGTTCAAAGTTGGGTGGTGATGTGTTTCTAGTCAACCTAGATGAATTAGGGTCTCTTGACCACACTTGCATACACAAACACAATCACAATTGCAATCAAGTTTACTAATAGTCAACAAGAGTAATCAACCAAGCCAAGTCTAAGGTAACCTTGACCTAGACAACTCCTAACTGGTTGATTGTCCAAAGGAGATATAATGTAGACTTTGACCACAAGCTAATCAGCCAGGTCAGGGCAAGATTGGTGGGAGGTATTGGCGCAAAAGCGACGGGCCTAATTAAGCCAAACCACCAGCCTTCGGGGCTTCACCCCTTAATCCCTTTCCTAGACACTGATTTGGCAGGAGTCAAATTCCAACATCTTCCCCCTTAGGATATTCTCCTAGTGAGTTCGAAATGTCCCTAAGTCCAACATCTATTAGATTTTACTTAGGCTTAGGTTGTGCATGCTTGGAGATGGTTTGTGGGCTAAGAAAGGATAATGACTCCCCCTATTTTGAATTGGGTTTTGCCCTTAGAATTTATTGTGCAAAGTGTGCAAGATATAGAAAAGTAACACTCAAAAAGCAAATATCACCCAAGAATATTTTCTAAACTATATGCTATGCATACGTACCTTGTCTCCAGCTATCTTCAATAGTAATTATAAAATAAACGTAATTAGAGAAATGCCTAGAATGCAAGTGTAAACGTTTTTTAAGCAATTAACAATTACTCAAATTACTGTTGGATTAAAATAGGGATTGTGAATAGTAGATATAGCAAGAATGTAACACACAAAAACTTAATTTTTGCAAGCAATATGTCCTGCAAAAAAGAGTTTTAGTAGTCCAACAAAAATTTCAACTTTTGCACTAGCAATTTCTTGAAATTTTATTTCCTACTTTGGAGAGTACAGGCACAGAATACCAAGTCTTTTCCTGCAAAATTTGAATGCTAAGTCTGAATCTTGACGTCCCTGAAATAAGACACCAAACTTGTTAAAAAACAAATATACCGTTCCCTCACCGGCAACAGCGCCAAAAATTTGATTAAAAAATGAAAGAGTAATGAATTACCGTGTAGCTTTGGGCTAACGGGTCGTGTCCATGAGGAGGAATGCAATGAAAGCTTTTCGGTGTTTTGTCTAGAAAGCTAAGAATGGTGCTAGTTTTTAGTTGAAAAGAGAATGGAGAGAAGGAAAGTAACTTAAAGAAAAACATAAAATTTAGAGAAGGCTTTGGAAAAGGTGAATTTTGTATAAAGCTTAAAAAGTGATTTATTGTTTTTTATAAAGAAGAAAATCTGGGCTCACTATCCCACTATTCAATGATGTATTCTTCTACTGAAATCCTTAGTGCCTCAACTTGATCATAGGCACAAACTTAAGATTGATTTTAGAAAATTTTAAGCAAAGCACATAAGATGGTTGGAAAAGTTAATTCTTTTTTTAGGAAATCGTCTTGAATTGAATGTTAAATCATCAAGAAGTTCAAGTATGAATAAAAATAAGTTCAAGAGACGTTTTTAAAAGAAGTTGAAGTTTAAAAATTCAAACCCATCCTCATGTGCCTTCAAGAACACTTTCAAAGAAGAAAGACTTTAGTCTAGGCATTCAAATGATTCATTGGGTTTTTTTTCATGAAAACCATTCAAAAAGAAGAAGGATCGGAGAGAGGAACAATAGTGAGCCCAGAAAACTAATTTAGCTACTCATGGAAGATGAAAAATAATGCATGTAAATAAAACAAGACATACCGTGAATTGGAGTGGAAGAAGAAATGCTTGATCAATTTATTGATGTCACTTCAATCTTCAGATTATAATCACTCAATTCCTCTCTCACACTGGTATTTGATTTGAACTACAAATTATAAAATAAAGTTACAAATTCTATACTATCTAACAAAGAGCCTAAATCTTAAAAACAAAGAGAAAAACTAAATCTAAGTTTCAGTTCCTTTTTCTCTGAAAAATACAATATTTATAAGCAAAAACCAAACGGTAGGGGACATGTGAAGATAGGGGGAGCAAACGCTCCTCCAACAGATATCAAACGGCCGCGAAAACACAGTTTTGGCCTCATTTTCGCGGCCATGATGTGGCCAGGTAGCCACACCAGGTTGGAGAAGCTTCTTCGTTTGGTGATTTTCCCTTATCTCCTGCTGGTTTTCTCATTTCTGCTTTAGGATTTGACGAAATAGCCTTTGATTGTTGGCTTCAACCGCTTGATTTGTGATGATTCATTTCAACAGGTTTTCAACCTCTCTGGTTTGCCAAGATCTTCCCTGATTCCCTAGTTTCGAATTTATTTAGAATTAAATCAGAATTTGATGGGCTTTTGGGCTTGTTTCTCTTTCTTATCCTTTAGCAATGGGCCTGCATTTTATAAAGAAAAATAGGACTTATTAATATGATTTATTTAGATAGTAAGCATGGTAATGCGACAGCATGTATGCAATATATGTGACCGATCACACCCCCACACTTTTCTTTTGCTCTTCCTCGAGCAAAATATCAAAACTAATTCTAATCAATTATTAGACCACTTTCGTAGGTCACTCGATTGCACTGAGCATGTGTAAAAAGCTGTTAAACCTTAGGTTACCCTAGAGGACGAGTTTTATCTCGTGAGGGTTTTTAGTGGATTGCACCCATAAAATCCATAAAGAAAGAGAAAAATGTTAGTGTTTTCGAAAAGCATTTTGAAAAGAGAAACTATTTGTAGTATATTTGTAAGGGTTCAAGTAATTATAAGTTATAGGAATATCAAACTTTTCATTCCTAAACTTAGTCTCTATTCAAAAACATGTCATCAATCAAAGTAAGGAGTCAAATTGTGTTTCTCATACTTTACTCTGAGTCATATATACACCATCGTGACCGTGAAGTTTGACTAAGGGTTCTTTAACATTAACTCCTAAGCCTTATTTATATTTATTTTTGGTGGTATTTATTCCTCAATTCCATTAGGCTTTCTAATCTGCTCATGTAACGAGTCTTTAGTCGGTGACACCCAAATTGGACAGTTTAGGGCACCAAGTGAGAAAACACCCCTAAGGACTTAAATACTCGAGCAGACAAGGCCATAAAATTAAGATTTTTATTTATAAAATGTACCCCTTTTAGGCGTGAATACTTATGCTTCATGAGGCACAAATACCCAGCTTAATCAGAGGATTTATATATATATTTTTTCAAACTTATCTAATTATCTTTTGCATAAATAACAAGGCTTGCTTAGGCCAAAGCACCTGCTAATCAATAATTAGATTTGTTTATTTTTTTATACATATATAGTTTTTTTTTAATAAGGCATAAGAGTCTTTGTTTTTGAACCCTAAGTGTGTAAGTGTATAAAGTGTGCATATTTCATCAAGGTAAAGATCAAGACTAAATTACTTTAACAAATTTTCATCCTAACCCTAAAAATCAAACAAGTCTTCTTATTTTGACCAAGTGTAAGAAATTCTAATTATGATTTTCCTATTCCTTAAAATTGACTTAATTTCTTACAAAAAATATATCAAAATATTGTTCTTACCTTTCAAAAAGTTTTTTTTATATATATTTCTTTTTTTCTTTATTTTCTTCTTTTTTTATATTAGTCATGTTAGAACCCTCCCCCAAACTTATCTCATGCATTATCCCCAATGTATGAAAGAAATGTATAGATGCATGAAATAAAATGGAAAAGAGGAAAGTTACCGATACACTGAGTCAAAAGACCCATAACCGTTTCATTTACCTGCACCGATTCCAAGAAAGGTTTAAGGCGTTGACCATTTACCTTAAAGTCATTTTCATTCTTGGGGTCACTGATCTCTACTGCACCATGTCGAAATACTGTTTTTACAACGAATGGCCCAGTCCATCTTGATTTTAATTTTCCTGAAAAAGATGAAGCTTAGAATTATAGAGTAAGACTTTTTGTCTAGGGACAAGGTTTTTCTTATGATGTGTTTATCATGAAAAATCTTAACTCTATCTTTAGTGATCTTAGAATTTTCATAGGCCTCATTTCTTAACTCCTCTAATTCAGAAATTTGTAATTTTCAAAGGTCACCTGCCTTAGTCAAGTCGAAATTCAATTGCTTGATTGCCCAGAAGGCCCAGTGCTCTAACTCAACGGGTAGGTGACAAGATTTACCATATACTAACTATAAGGGACATCCCTAGAATCGTCTTGAAAGCGGTCCTGTAGGCCCATAGGGCATCTACAAATTTGGTGGACCAATCTTTCCGGTTTTGGTTCACAGTCTTCTCCAATATAAGCTTGACTTGTCTATTAGAAACGTCAACCTGTCCACTGGTTTGAGGATGATAAGGTGTGGACAACTTGTGAGTGATGGCATACTTTCGCATAAGAGCTTCAAAGGATCTATTGGAAAAGTGAGTGCCATTATCACTGATTATAGCACGAGGGGTTCCGAAGCGTGAAAAAATGTTCTCTTTCAAAAACTTTATGATAACTTTGTTATCATTAGTTCTACTAGGAATAGCTTCTACCCACTTGGACATATAGTCCACAGCAACCAATATGTATTGGTTTCCAAATGAATTAGGAAATAGACCCATAAAATCGATGCCTCAAACATCAAAGAGTTTTATTTCTAGAATTGATTGAGGGGCATCATATTTCGTTTTGAGATCCTTCCTACCATATGGCATCTAGGGTACGTCTTGCAAAATTCATAAGCATCTTTGAACAAAGTGGGCCAATAGAACCCACTTTGTAACACTTTTTCAGCAGTCTTACGGGGACCAAAATGTCCACCGCATGCAAGGTCGTGACAAAAGGATAGAACATTCTTAACCTCCTCATCGAGAATGCATCTCCTAATAATTTGGTCAGAACAGTACTTAAAAAGATACGGTTCCTTCAAAAGAAATACCAGACTTGGGATAAGAACGATATATATCGTTTTTGGACCAATGAGACGAGAGTTTGGTTTGTGACTAAGTAATTCACTATATCAGCATACCAAGGTTCCCTAAACGGAGTAGTGACGAGAGTCGGTGACGTATATACTGTTGGCCCAAAGGCTCATCACTCTAGTTTTGATGATGATCAACTCATGTAGTTAAAGCTCTAATGATCTTGTGTTTATTTAGTCTCAGATTTGTGATCAAGATCTTAGTTGGTGTGTAGCTTCATCAAAAGATTTAAAGTCAGGTTTTTGAGCTAGCACGGTTTGATTCAAGAGCTTGTGCATCAAGACCAGATCAAGTACTCAAGAGGAGTCTAGCTCGTTGGATCAAGTTTGGACCAAGTCAGAAAGGAGGAGAAGACTTCAAGTGAAGATCTTCAAGATCAAGACTTGTGTCTAGGTTTGTTTTTATTAAGATTTTATTTTTTAGATAAAATGTAAAGGATAGAATAGTTGGTGGATTGCTCAAGTATCTCTTACACACACACTCTCTTGATTTAGATAAGTTCTCAAAAAAGAGTTTTCATTTTGAAAAAATACCGGTTTTGTTTTTGGAATTCAAAGTATATATGTTTTAACCAAAACTATATTTAGTGCTTATTGTCAAAAACATAGATATTTTATCATGTATGTGTAGTGGATCATATCCATACACTCTATACTTTAAAAGAGTTTAAAATATCTTGTTTTTGTATTTTGAGAAGTTTTTGAAAAATCAATTTTGGAAAATACAGTTTTTGTTTTTAGCCAAAATTTATAAGTTACAAAAATAGTTCAATTTGTTTGTAACATGTCTTGATTTTACTCAAACATGTTTGTTTATCAAGTATAATACTGAAACTATTTTTGAAGATTTTTTGTGAATTTATGGGATTTTATTTTAAATTAAAACCCAGTTTTAAATCCCTAATATCAGCCTGTCAGGCTCTGGCGGTCGACCGACCGGGTCGACCGGACCAGGAGCCGGTCGACCGGACAGGTCGACCGGATGTGCACAAAACGTGCACAAGGCCATATTAGTTGGCCGGTCGACCGAGCGGTTGACCGACTGAAGGCAACCCACTCTCGGGTTGCCCCGGTCGACCGGGGCGGTCGACCGGCCAGAGAGCCGTTGCTCTCTGGTTCAGGGCCCCGGTCGACCGGGCGGTCGACCGGAAGGCACAACGGTCAGTTTTTTGACCATTGGCCGGTCGACCGGGCGGTCGACCGGAAGGCCATTATTG
>JAVJIF010026678.1:0-77662 GCA_038442645.1 Agave tequilana
GGTCGAGTACACTCGAGCGCAGTAAAAAAAAGGGAAATTTGGAAAACGACAGAAAAGACTGATAGCACTGTAGCTGGCAGCCTTTAAGGCCCATCCATTATAAGTGTTATTTATATTAACCTCAATTCCCATGACTTTCTTCGCGTTATTACGATTATGCCCCTCCAACGGATACTTCTTAGATTCTTTATTCATTGGCTCTTCTTCAGATTGAGAGAACGAGGAGCCGGAGCGGAGCATGTTAGCCTGGCTGGTCCGGAGCTGCTGAAGGCTGCCGTGGGCATTTTCTCGACGGTTGCAGTTCTCTGGATATAAAAAGGAGGGAAACAAAAACTCGTCCTCCGGCGCACGTTAGCTGAGAGCCATGGCGGCGCAGGTTAGCGTTGCCTGGGCTGCTGGTTCTTGCGCTTGCCTGGTGCTGCTTATCGTGTGCCGCTCCGTCTTCTTCTTGGAGGAAGCAGCAGCAGAGATTAGATGTGAGGAGGCACCTCAAGCGCCTCAACAAGCCAGCTCTCAAGACTATTAAGGAAATTTTTCTGTTTTTCTTTTTAAATGTTCTCCCCAATTTATTCCAGTTCGAATTTTACGGATTTATTATCTTTTTTCCCTTGCTGGACCATTTTTTATTGTAGAACTGTTTTTTTTTTTTTCCTGCTTTAATTTGGTGTCTGTGGTTAATTCATTAGATTTTGGTCTTCTTTGTTCCACCCTTTCTGCAATTTTAATGCTGTCCTCAAAAAATTCTGCAACAAGAATCAATACCCACTCCCTACTTTGAAAATATACCCAAAAAATGTTTTTTTTTTCCTTTTTTCCCTTGCATTCCTTTTGGTTAATTTCAAAAACTTTATTGCTGAAAATTCTAAATTTAAATTTCTACACATCTAATCGCAGAGCCCAGATGGAGATATAATTGACTGTGTCCACATCTCTCATCAGCCTGCCTGATCACCCTTTCCTCAAAAACCACACAATTCAGGTGCTTTCTCTTCTTTTTCAAAACTCGCTCCTTTTTTCTCACTGTAAGAGACTAATTCTTGATTGCTGCTTTCAATTTTTCATACAGTTGAGGCCTTCTTTTCACCCAGAGGGCCTCTATGCTGAGACCAAAGCAGCATCAAAGCCCAACAGGATCACTCAAATGTGGCATCTCAATGGAAAATGCCCTGAAGACACAATCCCCATCAGAAGAACCAAGAGAGAGGATGTGCTCAGAGCCAGCTCTGTCAAGAGATTTGGGAGGAAGAAGCACAGGACTATCCCTCGTCCTCAGTCTGCAGACCCTGACCTCATCAATGAGAGTGGGCATCAGGTACGAATTATAAAAGAACTAGCTTTGGTTTGACATTGAAGAGCTTTGGCTTGCTGTTTCTTATTTTGATTTTGGTGGGTGTTTTTATTTTTGAGTGTAGCATGCAATTGCTTATGTAGAGGGAGACAAGTACTATGGAGCAAAGGCAACCATAAATGTGTGGGAGCCAAAGATCCAGCGTCCCAATGAGTTCAGCCTCTCCCAGCTCTGGGTTCTTGGGGGTTCCTTTGGGCAAGATCTCAATAGCATTGAAGCTGGGTGGCAGGTACCACTTCTTTTCTCTCTGTTCAGATTAAATGCATTTTGGTTGAAAATTATTGGGTCATCAATAAGTTTAATAAATATTCCTTATGTTTTGTGGAATTAGGTCAGTCCTGATCTTTATGGAGATAACCGTACAAGGCTCTTCACTTATTGGACTGTAAGTTCATTCAAACTCCTTTCTTCCCATTTTCCGCAATGAATTTTATTGTTTGAATTATTTGTCGAGAATATGTGTCTCGCATTCGGCCTAGAAAATTTTAGAAGCATCAAAGAAACCACGGCCCACAATTTCAAGAAGTGCCGGCACAAAATAACAGATTTTTGCTGGTACTTTTTGGAATTTAGCATTATGGTTCCTATCTGATGCTTGTAGATTGACCGTGAAAGATAGTTAAGTGGTTAAATAAGTTAAGACTGAAGACTTCAATATGAATTTCTCTTTCTGGGTTACATGGATTCACCTCAATGAACTCATTGTATTCAGATTAGTATTCACTAGTTCATCATCTATTAAAAGACCAGAAAGTATGGGTTGTACTGTATTCTTTCTTCATTACATTATTATAGAGATTCTGGCATGTGGACAACCACGGCCCACAATTTCAAGAAGTGCCGGCACAATAACAGATTTTTGCTGGTACTTTTTGGAATTTAGCATTATGGTTCCTATCTGATGCTTGTAGATTGACCGTGAAAGATAGTTAAGTGGTTAAATAAGTTAAGACTGAAGACTTCAATATGAATTTCTCTTTCTGGGTTACATGGATTCACCTCAATGAATCATTGTATTCAGATTAGTATTCACTAGTTCATCATCTATTAAAAGACCAGAAAGTATGGGTTGTACTGTATTCTTTCTTCATTACATTATTATAGAGATTCTGGCATGTGGACATTCTTCAGTTCTTTAGATGAGATTCTCTATTTTACTACAAGTTGAGTGACATGTTTATATTCCAAAATTCAGAGTGATGCTTATCAAGCAACAGGATGCTACAACCTACTGTGCTCAGGGTTCATTCAAATCCACAATGAGATAGCAATGGGAGCCAGCATCTTCCCCATCTCTGGCTATGGTGGCTCCCAGTATGATATCAGTATTCTTCTCTGGAAGGTAACAACCAAAGCCCCACATGCAATTGCAATCAAATCAACATTTTTACAGCAACAGGGCAGGGATTCTCTGACAACCCTCTTCTCTTCTTGTTGTTCTTACAATTTAACAATGTTGATCATTGTAATAAAATTTTTATGGGGCAGGACCCAAAGGAGGGGAACTGGTGGATGCAATTTGGGAATGACCATGTGTTGGGCTACTGGCCTTCATTCCTCTTCTCATACTTGGCAGACAGTGCAACAATGATAGAGTGGGGAGGTGAGGTTGTGAACTCAGAAGCAGAGGGAGAGCACACCTCCACCCAATGGGCAGTGGGCATTTCCCAGAGGAAGGGTTCGGTGAGGCGAGCTACTTCAGGAACATACAGATTGTGGACGGATCGAATAACTTGAGGGCGCCAAAAGGGGTCGGCACCTTCACTGAGCAATCCAATTGCTATGATGTGCAGAACGGCAACAATGGCGATTGGGGGAGTTACTTCTACTATGGTGGTCCTGGCAAGAACCCCAATTGCCCATAGAATCAACCTCTCTCTATCCCCTACACAACTCTTTTTTACTCCTACTAGTAGGAAGTTGTGACATGTGATTTGGGTCTCTATCTTAGAGATTTTTTTTGTTGTTTTTCTTTCTTTATGTATTTTCTCTCTCCCCATAAGAGGTTGGAGAGAGGGTGTTGGTGTCATCTATGTAATTGTTTGTTGGCATTGTGCTTCTCTCCTTGGAGTGATGATATATTGTTTGTGTTACTGTTAGCATGAGAATGAGAGTGTGTAGTGGGTGGGTGGGTTTTGGGGTCTTTTTTACAGTTGGGAAGGGCTCAATCTTTCTTATTCAAAATACATAGATAGCGATTGTATTAGACTGAAGGAGGGGAGGGCCTGGTGAGCACTGAGAAGAAAAAAGTGGGAGAAATGGATCCTCAGTCTGCAACACCTTTTGCTTTTCTTTCTTCTTAATGCAGTGATAATGGTCTCTTCTTCTGCCAGCCATGGGCGTGGACTCTTATGGCCCTTGGGAGCCTGCCTAACTTTGATTGCTCAAAATCCTTTGTTAGATTTATTGCCTTTTGCCCTACAATTTCCATAGGCCCCAATTCCTGAGGTCACAGGACCCTACAAGGAATCTGGATCGGGATCATTCATTGACATACCCTGCGGTCCCTTTTTTGTTTGTGTTCTACCCCCATAGTAATTAGGGGGGAGAATGGGCCGGGCCAGACAACTTGATCCAAACTGAACTGGACGAGCTTTTGGACCAGTGCGAGCCTGAACTGAGCATGTATTGACCGGCTCATTTTCCTGCTCATTTTTCTATACGCTAGTGCTAGTTGTCTACAAACTCATCTCGTCTGAGGAGATTGAGAGAGCTTTTGAGAGAAAAAAGTGAGATCTTGCTGCTGGGCTCTCTCTGTATAGGCTGGTTTTTTTGTTAGATGAGAGGGATGCATTTAATCATCTTCAAGGCCGGGGGTACTTTAAGTTTTTTATAGCGACGGAGGAAGAGAAACTGTAAATTTTTGGAGCAATAGTAGTAATACTATTAGTAGCAACAAGAGGAGGAAGGGAGTTGAAGAGCCAACATCAGTGCTCAACAAGAGGAGGAGTCCAAGCCTCCCAGCCACCTCATCAATTCCCGGCACAGAGGCGGCGGCGCGGCAGCGTCTCCTTAGACACCGTCGACGGGGCACGGGAGCTCCACCCTGTCCCTCCCGGTCTCGATGTGGGCCCTGAAAAATGCAGCCTACAGGTAGGCCGACCCTTGGGATAGGTGACATCGGTAGCTGCCTAGGGCCCCCATTTTTTTCTTTTTTTTGGGATCAAATTCTCCCTCCTTATTTTCCCTTTTCCCCCCTTCTTCTATGTTGGGTTCACTGTGTGAAACCCTAGAAGGCTGAAGCGACGGGGAAAGAAGATTACTAGAAGAGGGTGGGGAAGGTAAACAACTTTCGGGACGAAATATGAGTATACGACCCGTTAATCCAATTACCAAACTCATAACTTAAGTCTATGTATGGGTTTGGGTAAGTAACGGGTCATATTTTCACCCGAACCCAAACCAAACCCAATTGAAGGGGCTAATTGTTAGTCTTGAAATCTCTACACGCAGGTGAGAATTTCTCCACGATAGTAGCAACCTGAAAAGTTTCAGATAGAATCATACCTTCAGCCTTTATCTCGTGCAAGATGAGTTGGAAATCTTTCACCTGACTGATCACAATCTTGCTGTACACTATTTTGTACTGTCCCACGACGAACTTCTTGGTACTGGCATCCTCAGTCTTGTACTTCTTATGAAGACGGGCCTATAATTTCTTTGCCCTTGTGGTAGGACTGTAGACATTGTAAAGATAGTCATCCAGTCCATTTAGGATATAGTTTCAACAAAGGAAGTCACCTTGCACCCATGCATCAACTGCAAGGACTGAGCCTCAATCAGTTCTGGGTTCCAGTGATTTCTTGCAGGAATTTGGCCAAATGCAGAGTGGTCAAGTAGAAAAGCATCTTCTGTTGCCACCTCTTGAATTTAGTGTCATCAAATTTTTCTGCTTCTCTGACCTCGGGTTAGGAAGTGGAGCATGCACCAATGTCTGAATTTGGTTTGTTGCCTTACTGATACTGTCTTGATAAATCTCAGACATCTTCTATAATTCAAACATAACAGAAGTAAGTAACTTCAAGAACGTTAATTGTCTTAAGATTGTCAGGTGTAGGAATCGATCTGACAACTAATCAATGTCACCAATCTAATTGGCCAGATCGGTGAATATTAAGTGAGAGGTTTTCCATTTAGTAGTACGTTCCTTCATTACAGAGCCACTTTTCAATTACTTTCCTTGGTTAAACAAAAATTAAACTAGTATTAGTCAGTCTCAATATACTGTAATATTATGAGCATAAATATTTCAGTATAACCCTTGTATAAAGAATGCTAAATCACTTATACAACAATTGGAGTGAGGTACGCATGTAGCAAATCTTTTTAAGACAATTACGTTCCCTACTTTGGTGCTAAAGGGTACTGAATGCTGCTGGTCTCCCAAGATACAATACTCCTTCACGATATTTGGATAGCACCACCAAATCACCGTACGGTCGAACCGTAGTTAATCAGTATCTTCACAGAATTTCAATTCAGCAGGACGAAGACAAATTTCAGGGAGAATATTTGTCTTAAACTTTGGAGGATCATCCACTGTAGAGAAAGGAGGGAGAGAAGAATTAATGTCTTAAGAAGACAGAGATTCAGATAACATTTCTATTTAAGAATCTGTAAATAGCGCTCCTGGGAACCCGTTAGAGGGTAGAGTCGTCCAGGGACAGTTGCGACAGTTCCTGTCTGAACTGTTGCAATTGTTCCAAACAGGAACCGCTGCAGTGGTTCCTGCTCGAGGTAGCGGAGCGGGTTGGGTTGAGACCCGCTATCGCACCAAACCCGTGTGGCCCGATTCAAAAAAAGAACCGGCCGAGTTGCACCTGCACCTGCACCCACGCCCACGTCCGTGATCCGAACCCCGGCCTCAGTGCCGGCGCCGGGTAGGCGGGCGGCGGCGCGCGCGACTTGGTTTCCCCTAATTGCGCGCGAAAACTCCAAGTACCTAAATGACACGTCCTTTTTTCTCATTTTCCTCTATTTATACACTTCAATTGTTCATTCCATATCCAATATGAGACTAAATATCTTTAGCTACCTTTAGTTCCTTTTAGCTTTTGAATTAGGCAAACTTTAGGCTTGAATATCTCATTCATTCTAAAACGGAATTAAACATGTAATTATACCACGTTTATCCCCAATGGAAGGAGAACACACTCCAACCATTATCCGGTTGATTTTATCAACGGATCTCACCTTAATTCAACTAAAAGATTCATATTTTAATTCTTCATTTTTCACAATACTAATTTCATTTTTGAAAAGTACAGAGAAGATGAATTTGAACAAGTCATGTTGAAGCTAAAGGGAATGCATCTGAAATGGAAGTTGAAGTTGTATTGCGTGAGAAGCGTGTTATTTGTAGAAAGCAATAATTTGATGAGAGTACTAGTGAAGAAGCAATACTATCTGCTGAAAAATTATTTAGAGTTAAATACTTCTTATATATAGTGCATCAAGCTATTTCTTCGCTTAAGAGCAGGTTTTAGCAATTTCAAAATTAT
The DNA here is from genome assembly GCA_038442645.1 of Agave tequilana. Lineage (NCBI taxonomy): Eukaryota > Viridiplantae > Streptophyta > Magnoliopsida > Asparagales > Asparagaceae > Agave > Agave tequilana. The sequence goes on from JAVJIF010026678.1 coordinate 6,850, forward strand.
AAGAAATCTTTGAGTTTTTGTTTGATTTGAAGAAGTTCAGTTCTTCAGATGATAATAGTTTTTAAGGCTTATTGTGCCACACTTGAAAAAATTCTATAACATGATAGGCTTTTAGATATTGATGGGAGTGATTTATTTTTAAAATTGAAACTTCTGAGAGAAAATTTGCCAAAAGAAAACAAAAAATCCAATTGATGTGTCGAATTATGAAAAAAATTTGATTGTGCTTTTCCAAATACATGGGTTGCTTACAGAATATTGTTTACTATACCAGTTATTGTCGTCTCTGCGGAAAGAAGTTTTTCTAAGCTGGAGTTAATTAAAACTTATATTTGATCGACTATGTCACAAGAAAGATTGAAAGACTGAGCTATATTATTGATTGAGAAAGATATTATAGAAAATCTTGATTATGTAAGTTTAATTAATGATTTTGCATCTAAAAATGCCAGAAGAGCCTACTTAAACTGATATTTTGTTGCAACTATTTTGTTAACCGTATTTGGGAATAAGAGTGTGAATATGTGACTTGTAGGCCTCTAGTCAGGGTGGATAGTCTAGGAGAACTACATTGTATTTGATCCTTGAGGTCAAGTATACCCCCTTGGTATATAGACAGCCCTAAAGTTACTTGGGTGCAATATTGTTAATAAAACAAAAATTATTTTGAATAATAAGCAAAAAAAATATTAATGAATTTTTAATATTTTTTTCATATGATTGGTGGGGGGGCCATTTGAAAAGTTCACCTTGGGCCCAAAAATCTCAGGACCGGCCTAGCCTAGAGGACTGGGAGGCCATGCTCTCAGACTCTGACGTCACTGCCACCATTGCCAGCGGCGGCCAAAACCAGAGCTTTCTCCGCTGGATCATGGGGGAGAACGTTATCGACGACGTCAACAATAACGGATTGAGCTTTAGGCTCGTTGCGATTTGGGGAACGAGAGCGAGAGAGATCTTGGTTAAGATAACGGGTCTCGGCTGTGAATTGGGCGGGTTTCTGGTTGATTAGGTGGACCATGGGCTGGTTATAAGTAGCGCCTATATCTGACTCGAAATTATTCCGAGTCAATTGGGCATGCCCAATTGAGCATTTGTAATTGGGCAGGACTTCAACGCGAATATTTTGGGCCAGCCCGATTAGGCCGTGAGCTGGCCCTGTCCATTCTCATCCCTAGTACGAGATAATATTTTGTTAAATATGTATATATGTAAATAAAAGTGACCTCTATTTTAAACAAGAATTTTGAATGATATGATTTTCTTTCATGTTCTTATTATTTTTACCATATTTTGAAGTATGTTCATTTGCATCGACTTTGTACATACAAATATTTTCCATTGTATCTTGTTTTGCTAGCTACAATCTCAACCCTATATGATATATACGTTGTTTGTTTCGCGTAAAAGGCTATAAAAGACTGTAATTCGTAAATATCATATAACCCAATTACAACTATAGTGTTTGTTTGGATCGTAATTTGTAAAAGACTTACGCAACCTAATTATCACTCACTTGCAACTCAATTACCACTCACTTACAACCAACTTACAGTTAATTTTGTGGTTATGCAATTTGTATTATTTTATATTAATATTAATTTTTTTAGTATTTAGTATTTTTAGTATTTATTTGCAATATTTAAATTTTTTTAAATCACCAAATAGTAATTTATGATCAACTTTTTCACTCACGATTTACACATTACGACAACCAAACATCGTAGAACACAATACAGTTTTTCACTTACAATTTTACATTACAAACCAAACACCGTAAAACTTACATACATGTTACTCAATTACAACCGTAAAAAAGTTGACCAATTACGACTTATAAATTACGCCCAATTACGACAACCAACATCCCCTGAAGAATAAGAATTGAGTGTGAAATTTACTAGTTCCTTTGGTAGTTCCTTTGGTACGTGAGAGGACATGTGAGTATATAACTTCTAAATTAATGCATGCCCCCTTTCAACTGAAAAAGAAAGGACCTTTTTTCTTTTCAAAATAACATTATTTATAAAGAAATAGCATTATCTCAAAAATATTTAGCAAACTAGCGCATCTAAATATTAGTCTTTGTTTCAAAAACGTCTTTATTACAAAGATTTCTATTTGAAAACACCTATTGGAGAGATCCAACCCGATATGAAGTTTTTCATCTGGCAATGACTCTTCAAACTCTACATGTTCATTATTTGCTAGAGAATTATCAATCCATTCATTATCCTCACTATATATTTATTGCATCTTGAAGTGTTCCCATCCTCTCATTGATGATATCGTTCATCGCGGTCGTTGCTTGCATACTCTTGAGAATCAGTTTCACCATCATCTGATCTACAAGCTCCAGAAAAATACTCATGAGAAGGTCCAACATCATTTGTCATTTCTTGTTGGTCTTGAGAATTCCTGAAAAAGGCATATTTATTCAATTTAATAAAACTAAGATACATAATAGAAAAAAAAATAAATTATATATGATCTTAAGTAAAAAAACTATCACCACCCTTTTAGCTTGTTAGTCTTGAGAAATGGATAGCATCATTTTTTAAATAAGTTGATCTGCTAGTGCCAGTGAAGTGAAGCCTTGCAGTCAAAGTAGCCGAGATTGTTCTGGATATAAATGAATTCCTCATAAAATTACTCATATACAGTAAAAAAACACTAACTTGAATAGGAATAGAACTAATTAGTAAGATAGCTATATATATGATATGCAGGGAGTTAAACTGGTCGATTATGTTGATGGTGCAAAATATGGTGGCTTAATTAGCCTGCAAGTGAAGTAAAGATATATGTTAAACTCACATACTTAGTGCTTAATTTATTACCTTTGACTTTCTTCAAGAAACTTTGCACTCGCAAATCGCAATGCTATTATTTAAAGATGATTCAATATAAACCACAATTGGAACTCCATCGGATATCATTCTGTAAGGTTCAAAGAGGCTTAATTAGATAGTAATATCAAGAAATAAAAGATTTCTCACTCTCTGTCACGGTGTATCTTGTTCAATTAAATGACTGAGTGATTAGAACAAAGAGGTATTGTGATCATTGAACCCATCTCTCTATCATGGTGCCTGTTCCCTATGCTCCTCAATGTGTGTGAGAGAGAGAGAGAGAGAGAGAGAGAGAGAGAGAGAGAGAGTACCAGGTATAGGGATGGCTAACGAATCTGTTACGAGACGAATCCAAACGAGACGAATCAAGTAATTGGGGTAACAAATCGGGTCTCTGACCCGATTCGTTACCCGGATTCGCCGAGACGGGTTGGACCCGTCTCAGATTTTATTATTATTTTATTTTTGAAATTTTCAAATTTACCACAATAGATAATTTTTTAAGCTGTTGAGGGTTAAAAAATAAAAAAGGGGTCTGAAACTAATTTTTCCCTCTCACATATATAATAATATAGGAGTTTAATTTAAAAAAAAGAAAGAGGAGGGGTCGGGGAAAATTTTCCCGACATGATTCGTCCCGTGATTCGTCACGGGAAGAATCTGACCCGTCCCGTTTAAACGGGACGGGTCAATTCAGGTTGACCCACCCCTAAACGGGGGAGGGGGGGATCCGGATTGACCCGCAACCCGCCCTGTGCGACTCAAACTGGTCGCACAGGGAAAGGCGGGGCGGGTCGAAGCGGGTCGACCCGCCCCATTAGCCATCCCTAACCAGATATCAGCCTCATATTTTAGAATCGCTAGTTTGCTAAATATTTTTTGGATAATGCTATTTCTTTAAATAGATTTTAAAAATAAAGTTATTTTGAAAAAAAAAATAAATAAATTTATGCGATGCAGTCACCTATATTTGTCTTTAACGTATGGAGCATACTTTCCTAATTAACTTAAAAGGGAGAGAGATTAATATCTTCCTAATTATTATAAAAGACTGTCCCTCTTTATTCCACAAGGCACAAATTTTTAGTAAAGATATTTTTGGCACTTGCGGTACATATGTGTGTTTATAATTTGTTCTATTATTATAAAAAAAATATAATTTGAGAGAAAACTCTATTTAATATTATTGTTCAGGGAGCACTAAATACTCTCTCTTTACTTAATTAGTTCCAAAGCTTGAAAAATGATAAAAATAAATAGTTGATCCAAAAAAATATTAATTGTCCTTTTAATTGAAAGAGTGGGACAGGTTTTACAATCCTTCTTGTTAAAGAGCTTGATTTTCTTTACATTTTTTCCCACTAATCTTGTAATTTAAGGAGTCGGCAATGAGTACTCTAAGGACAATCCCTTCACAAGATTCCTCATCAACCGCAATTTATTAGTTTTATTTTTTTTATCATCAGGAGTTTTTGAAAGAACTTACCAATATTAGCTGCATGATAAGAATTCAAACCAACATTACTTGCGCGATGAGAATTCGAGATGAGGAGGATGTGTGCCACTCCGCCACGTGGCCTCAGCAACCGAATCCCGTTATTAACCCGTTATTAATTTGTAAAAGATTCACATATGAACCCGTTATTAATTTGTAAGATCCGCATCCCGTTATTAATTTATAAGATCCGCTTGTAAATTAAAACTCACTAAGACAATTAAGCCTAAGAATGCAAACTCAATAACTTCAGTTTCTAATTATTCAAGTTTAATAGTTCTCAAATGTGACAATTTCCGATAAAAAAATTGACAAAACAAAAAATTTTTTCGTTTTATTTCTATTTTTTAGAAATTGCGGACACAGACACAATAACAAAGATCTTCCCAAAAACAATAATAATAATTTAACTCAATTTAACTGAAGTAAATTATGAAAACATATTATCAGTTATTTATTACTGGATTTAAAGGATTCATATCTTAATCAAATAAAAGAAAAAAAATGTTATTCACGGACACAAGGCACGGTGTAATTTTGCTGAATAGTATCTTATATGGCAACATCATGTGTTTGGTTGCAAGGAAGTGAGTGGAAGTAAGAAAATGAGAAAGTATAATTGCTCACTTTCCTATCTATTCAAACATCGAAAAAAGAAAATAAGAAAATTCCTTTCCTTTTTCTCTTTTACACAATCATTTCCTCACTTTCAGAGCGCTAAGTTAATTTTGTGGTCATGTAAATCTCATTTGTAATAAATTGTAACACAAAACAGTTAATTTTTTGATCATGTAAATCTTGCATTCTAATTACAGTTCATTTTTTATTTTTCTTAATTAATTTTTATTTTAATATTATTTTACGGTCAACTTTATGATCAATTTTTCCACTTCCACTTCCACATTATTATCCAAACACTAGAAAAGACATAAATTTTTCAAACCACACTTTCCAATAATATCCAAACACTGAAAAACTTACTAACCAATTCTCAAGTTCCAATAAAAACTATCACCCACTTCCTCACTTCACCAAACACTGAAGACCAAACATACCAATCCTCTGGAACTAGGGTTTACTTGTAACAGGGGAACCATTTGATTTCTCAGGAGTGATCAACAATATCCAAATAATAGCATAATAACAATCTAAACACCTCTAGTACTTGGAATATAAATAAATAAAAAAATTAAAAAAGAAGAAGAAATCCTCTTTTTTGAATCATTGGATGTTTCAGAGTGTGAACATGTCAAAAATGATCATCTCCTCTTCACATTCTCTTCTCACAAGAAATAACAAAAGTCAAAAAAAAAAAAATTACAAACCCTAATCAAGGCCCTGATACCTCTCTAGCTTCCCTCTCTAAATTTGTTACTCTGAGTCACTTTCCATGGACATAGCTGCTTTTAAGCCTCTCTTCTTCTGCACAAAATAAATCAACAAAAATCAAAACCTTTTACCCGAAGGCCTTTAGAAGGAAACAACAAGCTTATTATATCAAAAATCATACATAACCACCCGTTGCCAAAATATTATAAAAGAACAACTCAAACAAGTGAAACGAATTATAAATAACAAAATCATGCAGAAAAGGGAGAAGAAGAGAGCAACTATTGAGAAAACTTATAAATATAAGCTCGATTTCATGCACAACATCAACATCAAAAATATATATAATACGAAAATGAATACCAACCTTTCTTGAGCACTTCTTCTCCCTGACCTCATATCTATCCTGTGTTACATCTGTAAGCCAGGCCCAGGACTCACCAACTACACCAAAAAATAACCCAAAAAACAATCAGGAAAAGAAAAGGAATAGCTCTTCAATTTCAATTAAAAACATAAGATAAAATAGAAACAATATGAAAACATGATACATACAAGCAAGCATCTTTGTAGGCTCTTGGACCTCTTCTTAGGCCTTTGAGGCAGCTTACCCCTTTCATGGCCATAAAATCCTCTTCCTTCTCTTTATTTGAAAGAGAAACAAAGAATCTCGGAAAAACCATGACTCTCCCTTCTTCACCTCCAATTCCATTCCCAAACCCATTCAAACTTCCATTCTCCTTCTCTTCGCACCGAACCAATGACCCTCTCGTTGTATAGAACCGATCTTCCTTCTCTGGTGACGATGAGACTGATTGTGACCTCCTATTCTCACTACCAACTGATTCTGATTTCCTACAAACAAACAATAATCAATTGCTAAATAAGAAACTAACAGTGGAGTATTCCTATATTGCATAAAAGATCTTGCTTTGCGTTGTATCATTGGGTTAGTGAATCAATCAACAAGAAGAGTATTATTCAGTGGCATCTAAGATCTTGCTTTGTTTTGTTCTTTCAAGTTAAATTGCTGCAAATCAAAAGTTGGGTTACATAAGGGATCTTGATATGCCTTTTATTTTTTGGGTTAAATTGCATCAAAATCAAAAGATTGGGCATTCTCAAATTGCATAAAAGATCTTCTTTTGCTTAATTCTTAAAGATAAATGTTGGGTAAACCAAGGGATATTGCTTACTCTGCTTTCCTGGGCTAAATTGAATCAAAAATCAACAGTTGGGTATTCTGAAACTACATGAAAAATCTTTTTTCCCTCTGCAATTTTTGGCCTAACTTGTATCAGAATCAACCCTTGGGTAATCCTAAATTGCATCAAAAGTAAGTTTTCGACTCTTCTCTTATAGTTAAATTCCAACAAAATCAAATCACTTGTGCATTCTTAAATCGCTTCAAAATCTCCCTTTTCCACGTTTTCAGATCCACATCAGCACCTTGACATTCTTAAATTTGCACCAAAGTCACCCTTCCCTTCCTCTTTCAAATTAAATCAAACTATAATCTCTTTTTTTTTTAAGTCAAATTGCAATCATAATCAACAGATGGGTAGTAGTCTCATACAAAACAGCACCAAAGTCTAGCGTTCCATCTGTTTCTTCTCAGTTCTATTTGCATCAATATCAACAGTTGGGTATTTCCAAAACTTCATCAAAATCTCACTTTTTATTTCATCCTTAAAAGAAACTATCAGTTACCTATTGTGAAGAAGGGGAGAAGGCAGCAAGGGAGAAGATGGGAAATCTTTGCTGTTATTCTCCTTGTTGCCATCTCCTATCAGCGCTCCTCTGATGACACGGCGGTTGACGCGCGACGTGACGCGCCTCTGGCCGTCGGATCTGGCGCCGGGCGACGACCCTCCGGCGTCGTCCCGAATCTTGACGCAGCGGAGGCGCTTCCTGTTCCCCCACTGCAGCAAATGCTCTGGCTCTACTCCGGCTACTCTTGCTGCCCTCTGGCTCTTAGATTCCTTCTCCATCTCAAACAATAAATCTTCACTCAGAAACAAAAACACCATCTAAATTAGAAAAAGAATCAAGCAGAAAATATTTAAAAGATAACAATGTGTCTTGTTATTGCTCACCTCAAGAGCTCATGGGCATGAAGAAAGAGAGGGGGGGAGAGATGAGAGAAGAATTTTGGAGGCGGAGCAAAGGGGGAAGGCCACCCTTTTGTTTCAGACTTTTAGTTTGTCTGCAGTCTTGGGCTTGCCCTCTTCTATTATCTATTTTTTTCTAAGGGTATACTTATATATGCACCCCAAATTTTACAAATTTTACGTATTTATAAAATTACCTCTTAAATCTTCATATTTTTAAAATTACCCTCTTAACTATTTATTTTGATCAAAATTGTCCCCGTCGTCGGTTAAAAATCTCAAAAAGGAATATTTCATTAAATTTTTATGAAATTCCTTTAATACCTCACATTCAATTAATACCATTCTAATTTACATTAAATTTTAATTATACTTAAATTAAATCTTTGATCAATTAATCGACTCTACATAGGCCGAGGGGGGGCACTCTGGCTCGCTGGAAGAGGGATATTCAGAGGAAGGGAGGGAGAGAAAGGATAACATTGAGGGTAAATTTGACAAAACTTTGAGGGGAAATAATTGTATTTAAAATTATTAAAAAGGTAACACGTGGGTAAATTTGATTAAGTTAAAGAATCAGAGAGATAATTTTAAAAATATGAAGATTTTGGGAGTAGATTTGAGCGGTATGTATAAGAATAACTCTTTTATTTATTACTACTTGCTTATTTTTAGTTATTATATTTTTTTTCTCGGGTGAATTAATTGAATATGTTATTGGAAATTGGTAATTGCTACGGAATTGACTTCGGACTGGAGGATCTACTAGTCAAATGGACGGTTCAGATAGGATCTGGATTGGTCAACTCCTCTTCTGCATTTTTTGTGAAGGAAACTGCACATCACTCTGCAGCCTTTAAATTTCTCTTTTTGCTGGAACTCTGTCTTGAGAGCGTCCAGTGGAAGTTAAAATACTAATATACCGTGGATTTTTAGCTATTTTTTTAAAAATATTATGAATTTTTAAAATTACAAAATGCTACCACAAACTTTGAAATTTTCAATAAACTACAACAAACTATCACAACGCTACTAATGAGGGGAAAAAAAAAAGAACAATATTACCCTCATCCAACACAATATGACAGCGAAAATTGAGGAGTAATTTGGTCATTAATTTGTCGTGTGATATACATGTGACAACTTTCTTTAATCTAAGCTAACGGAAGGTAGCTTTCTGAAAATTTGAGAGAGTTCGTGATGGTTTTTACAATTCTAAAAGTTTATGGTATTTTTTCACAATGGCTAAATGTTCATGGTATTTTAGTAAAGAGTAATTTACAAGAAACATCCTTGAACTATCAGGGTTATTGTATCACACCCCCTGAAGTATAAAAACTTACATATTGACATCCAAGGCTGTAACACTGTTAAGTTTTCTATTAAAAGAATCACGTGCAGAGCACGGGACTCTCTTAAACTTTTTTTTTAAAAAAAAATATCACCTCCACTTCATCTTCCTTCTTCTCCATCACCTCATCACCATCTCCTTCTTGTTTACCACCACTACTCCCGCATCCTCTTCCACCTCCTTCTCCTTCTCCTTCTCCTCTTGAAATCCAGCGCTACCTTCCATTTCATCTTTGCCGTCTTCTTTAAACTTATCACCGTCTCCTTTGCCTCTTCTACAAAACAATCCTTCACCTTCTTAGATCCACGATCAACATTTTCTCCTCTCTCTCTTCCTCTTAAAACCCACTAAAATCATCATTTCTTCCTCCTCCGCTGTTACGTTCTCTTAAAATATACCACTGTCACCTTCTCCTCTATCTCTTTCTCAAACTCATAACCACCTCTTCCCCCACAACAAGTACCACCCAACTCAAAATCCTTTTTTCAGGAGAAACTGACTTACTTGAACTCTTCTGTACCATCTCCTCCTTTCTAGCATCATCACTACCCAATCTTCTCTCATCCTCTTCTCTACTATTTAGAATTTTCGTAGAAAGAAGATGATCAAAGAAAAATTAAAATAATTACATTTAATTTTTAAAAAAATTAGTTACTGAAATAATTAGGCAGAATAAATGGGTCACATGCTCAGCACGTGACTAATTTGGACATAAAAGTTAATAGTGTTATAGTTCAAGGGTCAATGTGCAAATTTTTATAATTCATAAAGATTTAGTGCAACAACCCTAGTAGTATATGAGTATTTCCTGTAATGTACCCTTTTAGTGAATTTTAGCCGTCCTCTAGAGGGCAACATGCTCATCGTGGATTTCGGGGATGTGTTGAGCCTCAAAGTGAGTGGTTAATGGGGGCAAACTGGAGCCCGCCAGTAAAAGTCGGCTTGTACTTGACCTGAAGGGGAGGAGCAAGCTGAACTCCACTCTGAATATTCAATTTCAAATTACAAATACTGTTAGGAAACCACTCCAACAGTTAAGGAACCACCGGCAGTTACGAAGCTACCATGAATGCTTCATGTTTCATGCGCTCACACACCTCTGACTAACTAATGGTTATGAAACTAATAACCTCTCCCTACTTAGTGGTTATGAAACTACCCACTTTTTGTACTCTCTCCCAGTCAATTGTACATCACTTTGTATATATAAAGCAACAGAGAATCATCGAATGAACTAGATCTTTTTTACATGAAATTATAATTCCATTACTGTTGATTTATCTTGGTATCAGAGCCAAGGTTCTTTATCATGTCAAGCACTCCCTCTTCATCTTCATCTTCCCTCACCTACATTCAAATACCTACGTCCATGGTTACTCTCAGTCTAAATGTTACTCACTTTCTAAATATCAAACTCGAAAAGAGAAACTACCTACTGTTGCGTTCTTAGTTCCTTCATCTCCTCAAACTCTATGATCTCGAAGGCCTTGTCGGCGGAATCTCTCAGTGTCTGACTTGGTTCTTTCCTTCTACCGAGAAGGATGCTCAGCCTAATATCAATCCAAGATACACTCATTGGATCGAACTTGATCAATTGCTCTTATGCTGGCTCATCTCTTCGCTTGCTAAGACTGTTTTTGCTCATGTCATTGACCTCACCACGTCTCGTGATGTGTGGAGTTCTTTAGAGTGAATCTTTCACCCTCCAGAGTTAGAGTGCAACAACTCAAATACCAGTTGCATACCCTCAAGATGGGCACCTCCTCTATGTTAGAGTACATCCAGTTTGTCAAGTCCATCATGGACAATGTGGCGGTAGTGGCTAACCCAGTTGCCGACTCTAATCTCATTTCTACCTTACTCAGTGGTTTGTCTCCTGAGTGCGACTGGTTTGTTACCTTTGTCAATATGCGAGTCGATCCTGTAATGTCAGAAGAACTCATTGGCCTCATGCTGAGCCAGGAGATTTATCGTGGGTGTACTATCACTACACCAGACTCCACCGCCCTCATATCGCCTGCTCCTGTGGTTCATACGACCTTCCTCGCTCCAAATTATCACTCGACTCCACCTTCTTTCGTGGTTGTGGACGTTGTCGAGGCAGGGATTGCGGTCGCCGTGGACGTTACTTCCCACCACCACACCTACTTCCCACCACCACACCAGTCCGCTGGTAGCCGACCTCAATGCCAGATCTGCAATTATTTTGGCCACTACGCGAAACAGTGCTATAATCGTTATGATGATTCCTCTCATTTGGCTAGACGAATTGCTCTTCTCCACTCTTCTGGGAATAGTAACACCGACCCCAACTGGTATGTGGCTTTCGAGCCACTCATCCTCTAACGACTGATATGAGGAATCTAGTAGTTCACTCAGAATATCAAGGCCCTGACAAAGTCCACATAGGTAACGGGACAGATTTGCCTATCTGTTCTACTAATGCTTCTTTATTGTGTTCTCCTGCTTCTTCTTTTGTCTTGAAAAATCTTATATATATTCCTGGCATCACCAAAAATCTTCTTTCTGTTAGTCAATTCATTGCTGATAACAAAATTCTTCTTGAATTCTATCCTAACTCATATCTTGTCAAAGATCTCACCACCCGAAAAACTCTACTGCGGAGACAACTTAAGGATGGCCTATATATCTTCTCCCTAGGGAACCGCAGCTTCACCATCTCTCTGTTGGCCTAAAGGCCTTCCACCCTAATTTTGATGATGATTAACTCATGTAGTTACGTTTACTAATATTCTTGTGATTTTAAGTTACAGATCATTAGCAAGATATTAGTTGGTGATTAGCTTCAGTAAGGAGTTTAGAAGCTTTTTCATTGTGATTCCAGGGCCAAAGCTTCAAGATCATACCTTGCCTAGCTCATGGATCACGGTGTTTGTGGATCGAGTCGCCTTGAAGATGAAGATCGTCAAGAAGACTTAGGTATCCATAGTTTAGTGTGTTTAGATCCAATTTGTAAAGCTTAGTATAGTTGATTTGCTCAAGTGCACAACACACACAAGATTTATGTTTTGAATTTGGTTTTCATGAATAGTTTGATCAAAACAAGTTTACATAGTTTTTTATGTATATTAGATGTGTTCAATATACATACATGCTTCATATCTTAAACAAACTTATTTTGATATGTCTATTCATGAGTTTTTAGGAAAATCAGATTTCATATTGGAAAAATCAAGTTTGATAAAAATACAAGTTTTGATTTTTGGTAAAAATGATAAACACACAAAAATAGTTCATATTGATTGATATTTGAACTAAACTTTTATCACATGTTTATATATCAATGCAAAATGATAAAACTATTTTTGGGTATTTTTACAAGACTTAAAAGATTTTTTCAAAATATTTTTAAACTGTTTTTCTGACCCAGTTTTCTGTTCCAGGCTTCAACCAGTCGACTAAGTCAGTTTATTAGTCGACTTAGGCTGAAGTCGGTCGACCGGGCCGGTCGACCGACGTGCACAGATCTGTGCACGTTTGGCAGCTCTGGGACGGTCGACCCGGGCGGTCGACCGGAACTGAGAGCAGTGCTCTCTGTTTGTTTGGGTCGACCGTGCCGGTCGACCGTGGTTGCCCAACGGTCACAATTCTGACCGTTGGCGGTCGACCGGGCCGGTCGACCGTTAGTCTGTCAGGCTGCCACATCAGCCTAACGGCTAGTTTTCTGATGGGCCTATATAAACCCCAATTCTTTGGGATTTTGGCCAAGTTTTTTAGAGCTGATTTTCTCCCATTCTCTGGTTTTAAAAAGAGTTTAAAGAGTAAAAAGATTCATCTTGTTTGTTTTTAAGTGTTTTATTATTTCAAAGAAACTAGGTTTTGGGAATTATTTTTGAGCAAAAATCTCTATATCATTTGTTGTGTTTTCCCAAGAGTTTTCTTTGATTAAAACACTTAGTTTTTCCACACTTGAGCTATCATACTATCCTAATCTATTAGGATCCTTGTTTTGTGGAAAAGAGAGAAAAGAGAAGTGTTTGAGTTAAGCCTCCAAGATTGTAAACCCTCCTTACTTTGTTGTATCCCTCTTTGGTAGAGGTTGATCGGAGTGGTATTGAGTTTGGATCCCTCTTCGGTAGAGGTGATTGTGTTTGAGTTGTATTGGCTACGGGCCTTATCCCTCTTCGGTAGAGGTGGATTGTGGTTGTATTGCCTCGGTGGCATTAAGAGAGGAGTTCGGTACTCCTATACTAGATTGGAAATCCTACACGGTGGTGTAGGCGGAGATGTAGAGCAAGGTGCTCGAACCTCGAAACATATCTTGGCCTTTGCGTTTGATCCACTTGTCTCTCAACTCTCTCTCTTTACATTTGTGCAAAGCATCATTCATCATTCATATCATACTTGCTTGCATTTGTGTTGTGCCTTGCATTGATTCATATTGATATATCATCTTATATGCTTGGTTGTTTGTGTGTGCCTCACTTGTACTTAATCAACAAGAGCTTCACATAGCACCTCAACCCATTCAAGGGGAATCAAGAGGAGTTACTCCAGAGCCCTTCACGGGGAATTCGGCTACACTTGTTGATTGTATTAAGTGTGTTGAAAATTTTCATTAGCTTCCGCATTTAGCGCATTTAGTTCCTAGATTAGCACTTACACCTATTCACCCCCCCTCTAGGTATTTTTCAATTGGTATCAGAGCTAGTGCTCCTGATACTTAGGCTTAACATCCTAGGAGTGAGATCCATTTGTTTGCTAATCTTCATTTGCATTTGCACATTTGTTTTGCTTGCACACATTTTAGTTTGCACTCATGGATAGCCCTCCTATGTTTGATATTTCTAGACTTGATATTTGGAAGGTTAAGATGAGTTGCTATTTGAAGACCCTAGGATTGCATGTTCACCTTGCCATTACCAAGGAATCATACCTTAGTAATAGCAAGCATATTAAGGCCAATGCAATTGCCCTAAAGGCACTTAGAGCATCACTTCACAAAGATTATTTACATGTGTTTGCTCATTATGATTCGGCTTTGCAGTTTGGAGTATTTTGACTTCTCCCGAGCTACCAAAGATTATCGAAAAGAAGAGAAGTTCTAGAAGTGTTGAGTTCGAAGAACATTGCTTCATGGTCCTAGGTAATGACTCCCTTGAGGTACACTCGGACACTCAACTAGATGCTAGTTCTAATTCATATTGCAATGATTGCCTAGAAGCACAAGCTATGAATGAAGAACTTGCTAAAAATTGTGAAAGTTTGATTTCTAAATATAAAATTTTGAAAAAGGAGAATCTTGTTTTAAAGAAGAAAATAAAAATTTTTGTCTTCTAAAATTAAGATTGTTTTGCAAGAGAAGGAAGAGGTGTTTAGTGAATGTGACTCACTTAGATCTCAACTAGACCTTGCACTAAAAGAAAATAATGTTTTAAAATCTAAAAATGATTGTGAAACTCTTGTGAAAAATAATGATGTTTTGTCTTCAAAAATTGATTTTGTTTTAAAAGAGAATGTTGCTTTGAAAAACAAAATTGTTTCTATTTCAAATGATTTAAATGTTTGTTTAAAGAAAAATGATGTTTTGCAAATAAGATTGATGCACATGTTTACCATGCTAGGGTAGTATCACACACTTCACCTATTGCATGTCACACTTATTCTTCTAAGATTAATGATGATGTTTGTTTGCTTAAGAAGAAGGTTGATTGTTTAGGCTCCACTATGAGCCAATGTGCCATGAACCACTCACGGTTGGAAACCTTGGTTCGAAAGAAATAAGTTTCATCCTTTATACATGCACACCCATCACGGCATACATATGCTCCTCACGGACACCATCACACGTATGCTCATGTGTACACTTGTACACATTGTGGACGTAAGGGCCACCTTACTAAATTTTGCTTTGATAGAATACATGTTGAGAATTTAGCAAATAAGTTTGTTTGGGTTAGAGAAGGGACTAACCCCCATGGACCCAATAAGATATGGGTACCAAAGACCACCCCTCCTATTATTTTTGATGTAGGTGTGGGCTCTCACATGACATGAGAGTGATGACACCTTGGAGTGGATGCGTTCCGTACTTAAAGGAAATCAATTGGATGCATCACTTTCAAGGGATGTTTGGTGGAGATGACCACCACGTTTTGGAGACAAGGAGAGTTGCTTCTTCGGTTTTGGTAACAATCCTTTACTCCCGTTTTATTTACATGCTTTTCATGTTTATCATATATAGCATGTTTTATTGTTTGTAGATTATTATGATAATGCCATGTTTATTAAATCCTTGATATACATGTTTAGCATTTTGAGACACCCATGTTTAATATGGACCATTATTTTAGTGTTCTCACCATCGTTTAGCTATCATGTTTATCTTAGGTTTAATAACATGTGTATTTGTATAATAATCATGTTTTTGTTTATCATGATGAATTTTGTTTTGTTTTATGCTTTACGCCTTGATTACATATTTAGATGTTAGTTTTCACTAAAACTAGGTATATACTTGTGCATATAGTGGACCACAAATAAATCTATATATGTTTGAGCTTGAATGCTTATTTGAACCCATTAGATGTGCTAGTATACTCTAGTTTTGATGATTCATACATTTTAAACTTGTATTCCTATTTTTGAATTTGTTTTATGATTGTGTGTTTTCATTTTATGTATATGTGTAATTTTGCCAAACTTTAAGATATACATGTATATCCCTTGAGTCATTTGCCTTTCATGCAAATCTATATATGGACTCAATTGTGTTTAGGGATATGTATGTATACTTATTGTGTTGACAATTCATACATATACCTTGAAATGAAATTTGTTTTGATGTATATTTAGTTTTTCTTGATTTCGTGTTTATTTGTTTAACTTCATGTATATGTCCATTTTATCTAAATTATTGTTATACATATACATCCTTTTGAGCCACGTGCCTTCATGCATATATCCTTGTGGACTCGTTGTGTTTGGATATGTATGTACACTTTAATTTGTATAGGACATACATATACCTTGAAAATTAAATAAGTTTTGATGTTTCCATGTTTTTCTTGTTTCAAGGAATTAATTGAGCTTAATTGTCCATCTTTCATGATTATGATCTTCACGTTGTATTTGTACACTCACATTTATTGCTTACTCATGTGTTTGTTTTCATGAGTTATATTTATGCTTAATTGGCTTAGAGTGTTGATTATCATGTGGATTTCATGTTTTATGAAAAACTATTTTGTTGTATTCCTTGCTTGAAGGATTTCGTACTAGTTTAAAAGATTTTCCATTTAACTAGTTACGGTATTCTTCATTTGGTAGAGTTTTTCAAACAAAACTTATTTTCAAATCAAATTTTGAAAACCCTACCTTCCACGGGAGGTTGGATGGGAGTCCATGCCTTGTATGTTTATATTGAAAATCTTTTTAAACTTGTGCATGAGATGGGAGGATATAGTTATATGAGTTATACCATGCTTTTATTGTTATGTCAATTGGTATCATTGAACTCTTTCAATTGGTATCAATTTGATCATTTTGTATACTCATATGTGTTTGTGTATGTATATTTTCAATTGGTATCATCTATTAGTGATTGGTACTCATTCTATTTCATACACATATACTTGTTTTATTTGTGCTATTATATTTCTATATCTTAAGCACAAATCTTGTTTATGCTAGAGCTTGAGTTTCAACTTTATTTCAATTGATTTAGTTTTTAATTGGTATCTTATTTCAAGCCTATGCATAGTTTGTGTTGGTATTTCATAAAGGGGGAGAAAATTCGATTTTCATATTTCAATTGGTATTTGTTTTTCCACTCCCTTACTTTATGATAGAAAATAGTCATTTCAATTGTTTATATGACTAAAAAGAAAAATACTATCTTTTGATATCAAGATGTCGTGTGTTTTAAATTGGTATCTAAAATTTTGTTTAAAGAAAAATACAAAAGTTTGATTTGTTTTGTCTATATGCAAGGAGAGCTTAACATCTCTTCTACATATAGATTCATGTTGAGTGTATTGTGTATTGAAGAGCTTAACATCTCTTCTTTATGTGGTACACGTGTATAGGGGAAGCTTCACATCTCCTCTTATGCATTACATAATGTGTGTTATGTGAATTAGGGCTTAACATCCCTCTTTCATGTAATGCATATGTGTAGGGAAGCTAACTTAGCGTCTTCCTCTTCATGAATGTATATAGCATATAACATTTATTGATTTTTATTTACTTTCAATTGGTATCAAGATGCTACTTTGACATATTTTCAATTGATATCCTATTGATTGTCACCCCTTATTGACCTTGTTTTTATTTTTAGACAAAAAGGGGATAACATTGTTTGTATTGGTTTGATTGACAAAAGGGGGAGAAAGATTTTTACCCCTCATTTATTGTTTTGATTGTTTACCCCTTTGTTGATGATTGACAAAAATGGGGAGAATAATTTGTGTTTTAGTGTTTTATATGCATACTTATGTATACTTATGTTTTTGCATATATTAAGTTTTATTGGTATCTAGAGCATCTAGCGTTTTTGTTAATGTTTTATTAATTTAATTGGTATCTAGAGCTTCTAGAATATGTTTATGTGTTTTATGCATGTTGATGCATATATGTTTATGTACATTCGTTGCATATCTTTTGTTTATTTGTTTATGCATGAGTTAAGGGGAAGCTTCTTTGAAGCTTAACTTTAATCCATGCATATATAACTCCATGAGTTTTGTCATCATCAAAAAGGGGGAGATTGTTGGCCCAAAGGCCTTCCATCCTAGTTTTGATGATGATTAACTCATGTAGTTATGTTTACTAATATTCTTGTGATTTTAAGTTCCAGATCATTAGCAAGATATTAGTTGGTGATTAGCTTCAGCAAGGAGTTTAGAAGCTTTTTCATTGTGATTCCAGGGCCAAAGCTTCAAGATCATACCTTGCCTAGCTCATGGATCACGGTGTTTGTGGATCGAGTCGCCTTGAAGATGAAGATCGTCAAGAAGACTTAGGTATCCATAGTTTAGTGTGTTTAGATCCAATTTGTAAAGCTTAGTATAGTTGATATGCTCAAGTGCACAATACACACAAGATTTATGTTTTGGATTTGGTTTTCATGAATAGTTTGATCAAAACAAGTTTACATGATTTTTTATGTATATTAGATGTGTTCAATATACATACATACTTCATATCTTAAACAAACTTATTTTGATATGTCTATTCATGAGTTTTTAGGAAAATCAGATTTCCTATTGGAAAAATCAAGTTTGATAAAAATACAAGTTTTGGTTTTTGGTAAAAATGATAAAACACAAAAATAGTTCATATTGATTGATATTTGAACTAAACTTTTTATCACATGTTTATATATCAATGCAAAATGATAAAACTATTTTTGGGTATTTTTACAAGACTTAAAAGATTTTTTCAAAATATTTTTAAACTATTTTCCAGTTTTCTGTTCCAGGCTTCAACCAGTCGACTAAGTCAGTTTATTAGTCGACTTGGGCTGAAGTCGGTCGACCGGGCCGGTCGACCGACGTGCACAGATCTGTGCATGTTTGGCAGCTCTGGGACGGTCGACCCGGGCGGTCGATCGGAACTGAGAGCAGTGCTCTCTGTTTGTTTGGGTCGACCGTGCCGGTCGACCGTGGTTGCCCAACGGTCACAATTCTGACCGTTGGCGGTCGACCGGGCCGGTCGACCGTTAGCCTGTCAGGCTGCCACATCAGCCTAACGGCTAGTTTTCTGATGGGCCTATATAACCCAATTCTTTGGGATTTTGGCCAAGTTTTTTAGAGCTGATTTTCTCCCATTCTCTGGTTTTAAAAAGAAGTTTTTAAAAGTGTTTAAAGAGCAAAAAGATTCATCTTGTTTGTTTTTAAGTGTTTTGTTATTTCAAAGAAACTAGGTTTTGGGAATTGTTTTTGAGCAAAAATCTCTATATCATTTGTGTTTTCTCAAGAGTTTTCTTTGATTAAAACACTTAGTTTTTCCACACTTGAGCTATCATACTATCCTAATCTATTAGGATCCTTGTTTTGTGAAAAAGAGAGAGAAAAGAGAAGTGTTTGAGGTTAAGCCTCCAAGATTGTAAACCCTCCTTGCTTTTGTTGTATCCCTCTTTGGTAGAGGTTGATCGGAGTGGTATTGAGTTTGGATCCCTCTTCGGTAGAGGTGATTGTGTTTGAGTTGTATTGGCTACGGGCCTTATCCCTCTTCGGTAGAGGTGGATTGTGGTTGTATTGCCTCGGTGGCATTGAGAGAGGAGTTCGGTACTCCTATAGTGGATTGGAAATCCTACACGGTGGTGTAGGCAGGGATGTAGAGCAAGGTGCTCGAACCTCGAAACATATCTGGCCTTTGCGTTTGATCCACTTGTCTCTCAACTCTCTCTCTTTACATTTGTGCAAAGTATCATTCATCATTCATATCATACTTGCTTGCATTTGTGTTGTGCCTTGCATTGATTCATATTGATATATCATCTATATGCTTGGTTGTTTGTGTGTGCCTCACTTGTACTTAATCAACAAGAGCTTCACATAGCACCTCAACCCATTCAAGGGGAATCAAGAGGAGTTAGTCCAGAGCCCTTCACGGGGAATTCGGCTACACTTGTTGATTGTATTAAGTGTGTTGCAAAATTTGCATTAGCTTCCGCATTTAGCGCATTTAGTTCCTAGATTAGCACTTACACCTATTCACCCCCCTCTAGGTGTTTTTCACTCTCCCCAGGCTCTTCTCAGTGAGTGTGCATCTTCCTCTATTTAGTACGAGTGCCTAGGCATCCCTCCACCAGAGTCGTCTCTAGTGTCTTATCTCAGCATCAGCTTTCTTTCTTCACTGGCAATACTGATACCCATCTCTGTGTCGCCTGTATGCAAGGGGAAAGTCATTGTCTCCCCTTTTCGTTGTCTTCCTCGGTTGCTACTGCTCCTTTAAACCTTATTCACTTCGATTTATGGGGTCCGTCTCCTGTGTCTGCGGTAAGTGGTCGTCGCTATTATATTAGCTTTGTCGATCACTACAACAAGTATATTTGGCTTTATCCTTTAATTAATAAAAGTGATGCTTTCTCTATTTTTCTTGAGTTCAAAGTACATGTGAAAAAAATTTTAGGCATTCCATTTAAGCACTCCAAACTGATGGTGATGGTGAGTTCATCAAATTCAAATCTTACTTGTCCTTTCAGAGTATTGCTCATCGCCTACATGTCCACACACTAGTGTCCAAAATGGAACTGTTGAGAGAAAGCATCGCCATCTTGTAGAGACCGTCTCACTCTTCTGCCCCGATCACATGTCCCATTCCACTACTGGCCTTATGCTTTCCAAACTGCCTCCTTCCACATCAATAGAATGCCCACCCCCGTCCTCTGTAATCTCTCTCCCTATCAAAAACTCTTTAAGAAAACACCCGACTATCTTTCCTTTCATGTTTTTGGTTGTGTTTGTTATCCTCATTTATTTTCATACCAAACTCATAAGTTTGATTTTCGGTCCAGTCAATATGTCTTCTTGGGTTACTTGGCTTCACATAAAGGTTATCAATGTCTACATGTCTCCTCAGGTTGTATCTACATCTCCCCTGATGTTGTGTTTGATGAGTCTTCCTTTCCTTTCCAGTCTCTGCATTCCTCGCTCTCCACTTTATTACACGCCTTCACCACTGGTCTCAATTTCTATGTATCTTTCGGTCCTCTATTCTCCAACGAGTCCCCCCGTTGGCTCTTCCCCTCCTATACCACCACCTCCCTCATATCCTCCTTCTCCTCCACCTCAGTCAGCACCCACAAATGCGTCCTCCTCCTCCTCGACCTCATCCTCAGTCTCTCTCCATCCTCCTCCCACCAGGACCCACTATGTGATCACCAAAACACAGGATAACACCAGAACACTAAATGTCTGGCACGCCATCTAGTATCCCATGCCTACCTGTCTCATGGCAGATTTAGCGACCTCTCTTGTTGAGCCCACATGTTTCACGCAGGCATCTAAAGATGCCAAGTGGCATTAGGCAATGGACAATGAATTGAATGCTTTACTCAAGAATGGAACCTAATCTCTTGTTCCATACCATCCTATTATGAATCTGGTTGACTGCAAATGAGTTTTCAAATTAAAGCATAAATCTGATGATTCTATTGATAGGTATAAGGCCCCACCTTGTGGCCAAGGATTTTCATCAACAACCAGCCTTAGACTATGGAGAAACCTTCAGTCTGGTCGTCAAACAAATCATTGTTCGTACCGTAAGTAGTTTAGTCGTCTCCAAGGGCTGGCATATCCGGCAATTGGATGTGAATAATGCCTTTTTACATGATTTTCTTAATGAGACAGTCTACATGGAACAACCTTCTGAATTCATTGATCCTACTCGGCCTAATCATGTATGCAAGTTTTACCGCAGTATCTACGGCCTTAAACAGGCTCCACTAGCTTGATTTTTCTCGACCGAGTAGTTATCTAGTCATAATGGGCTTTGTGGGCTCCAAATCTGACACGTCTCTCTTTCTTTGACGGAGAATATCCGGTCTTCTTCTGATTCTTATCTATATTGATGACATCATTGTCACTAGTAATGACCCAGCGGCAGTCACTCGTCTCGTTTTTTATCTAGGCCGGAAGTTCTCCTTGAAAAATCTCGGCCCCTTACACTATTTCTTTGGCGTAGTGTGTCATCAGACACACTCAGTTATCTTCGTCTCTCAACAAAAGTACATTCGTGACTTGCTTCACCAACTCAAGATGGATGATAAGCCTGTCAGCTAACCTGTTGCCACTTCCTGCAAACTTTCCAAAATTGACGGCACAACTCTCTCTGACCCCTTCATCTATCGAAGTACGGTTATGGCTCTACAATACCTTAGCTTAACCAAACCCGATATTGCCTTCTCGGTGAATAAGGTCACCCAATTCATGCAAGCTCCAACGGATGAGCATTGGATTGCTGTCAAACAGATCATCCATTACCTCAAATCTACCATTCAACATGGCCTTTTTCTCTCTCGTCACTCTCTGTACAGCTTACTGCTTACACCAATGCAGACTTGGCAGGATCAATTGATGATCGAAAATTCACCAGCGGCAAATGTGTCTTTCTTGGTACAAATCTCATTTATTGGAGCTTGAAGAAGCAATGCATGGTGACACAATCCAGCACAGGGGCAGAGGCGCAGCTAACGCTGCAACAGAGGTCATTTGGTTGAAGTCATTACTTCGCGAGCTTGGATTTCTGCAATCTCCCCCAGTAGTTCTCTGTGACAATCTTGGCTCAACATATCTCTCGGTTAGTCCTATCCGTCAGTCACGCTCCAAACATGTTGAGATTGATATTCATTTCGTGTAAGACTATGTCGCCGATGGAGTCCTAGATGTCCGATTTCTGAGTGCTGAAGACGAACTAGCGGGCATCCTTACTAAGCCTTTAAACTCCTCATGATTTTTTATGCTGAAAATCAAGCTCTCGGTTCTTTTAAACCCGCTTCGCTTGTGCCGGGAGAGGTGGTGTTAGGGAACCACCTCCAGCGGTTAAGGAACCATCGGCGGTTACGAAGCCACCATGAATGCTTCTTGCTTCATGCGGTTACACACCTCTCACTAATTAACCTTCCATTAACTAGTGGTTATGAAACTAAAAACCTCCCACTAATTAGTGGTTATGAAACTACGTTCCTTTTGTCCCCCCTCTCTCTCATTCAACTGTACATCACTTTGTATATATAAAGCAACAGAGAGTCGTCAAATAAACTGGGTCATTTTTGTATGAAATCGTAATTCCTCTACTGTTGATTTATCTAATACCTCCAGCCCCCAGGCTTTGTATGTCTGCGGTGTTAGGGAAGCTATTAATTTGTTGTAGTTGTCTTTTCCTAGCAAAAGAAAGTAGTGTTGTGGGCTGGGTGTTTCTTCTTGGTCCATTTTGTTTATTATATTATTATTATTATTATTATTATTATTATTATTTTCTAAACTTAGATTCTTGATTTGAGTCTTCTGAGCGAGGACCGGTCTTTTTTGGGGCCAATCTTCTGACCTTTGACTTTGTATTCTCACTCTCTATGCCCAACCGAGCATGGCAATTCTCTGGTTTTGTTTGATTGGGTGAGGTTAAACATCTGTGAAAACTTTTTAAACTAAAATATCATGGGAAAAAAAAAAATCCCCTTTACCATTTCATGTTTACGTTTTACCATCTAATACATTCAAATTTTAACATGATCCTCGTGAAAACTAATGATGAGGTTAAGTTTTCATGCAGGAGGATCCACTTTCATGTGATCCATCTTATTAGCACCCCAGCCACTTATATCTAAATTTTTCCTTAGAACTAGAGAGAAGTTTAGGAGATTTGATGCTATGTTTCACTCTCCCTCGAAATCATATTTTTAAGAAATTAACAACTATTTTATCAAATCAGATTCACATCTACCGCTGAGAGGCGATTACAATCACAAAGATCGTATAGTTATAACCACTCGAGACACTAACAACCTCAATCTCATTTTTTAACTCGTATAAATACCTCTTCTTCTCTAGAGAAAAAAAAAACAATCAATTCCTCCAATCACTTGTAAGAACACTATTGTGATCCTTCTACAAAAGATTAGTATATCATTTCTTTTCTTCGTGATTTTTTCCCGTTCTCATATTTTTGCATGTAAAAATCTGCCCCTCCTCTTTTTATGTTTGTGTGCTGAGATCCTAAATCTGGGATTTTTTATTACCACAACAAGTAATGCATAAAGAGAGAACTTTAGGGGTTTCTTGGAATTTTTGGCTCTAACAAGGATCTGAAAAATCTACGTTTTCAACGGACACACCGTACAGTTGGGATTTTGGATCGCAGATAGCAGCGATTGTCCATTTTACTGATTTTTTTTCAAATGAAGGACAAATATAAGCGGCACAGATAATTAAATTCCTTGCTGGATCAATTGAGGCCATAGCGAAAACCACCACCAACTACAATGCCACATTAAGCTAAGTTAACTCACAAATCAAGCAAATAAATATATTACAGAGAAAGAATCAAAGGTACACAAACAAACAAACAAGAATCAAATACACCTCTCTTTTTTCTCTCCTACATCTAGTGAAAAAATATGCTCTCATGACATAACCACAAAAAAACCACGACAAAGTCCGAAAAGAATAGATAACAACAATAACTCTCACAACCACAGTCCAATGCGCTACATCATCTCAATTCAATGCAAGAGGAACCCAAAAGCGAGCGCAGTCAACGATGCAAGCGCAGCGGCAGGAGCAGAGAACGGGGCGGCCGATGTCGGGCTCGGCGCCGGAGCCTCGGCCGCCATGGAAGAAGCTACCATGATTGCCATCACGGCGAAGAAAGTGAGCTTCAAACTTGCCTCCATTGCTAGCAGCAAGCAAAGAAAATTTTCTTCTTTCAAATTAGATTCAAGATAAGAACATAAAGTGAGAATGAGGGATGGTTGTTTTATAGACAGATGGGGTGGTCCGGGCAGCTGCCCGGGCTGCCCGTTGGCTGGTGGGCGCCGTGCTGTTGCCGGGGTGTTTTCGGGCTCGAGTTGTATACAGCTGTGATGAAGGGCGGTGGACCAGAGGTTCGAGCTGTCTTTTGTCGCTTTTAACTACCGAACCTTTTGATTTTCTGTTGTGTTCTGATTCGCTTTGCGTCACCGAACCTGAGCTACTCTCAATTATTTTTTACTGTTTTTTATTTTTGTATACAGCTGTGTGACGAGCGCAGCACAGGTCGAAGAAAACATGAATGGAAATGATACGATAAGATATGAAGACTAAGGGCCTGTTTGTTTCGTTGCAAAACGTCGCAAGTCGTAAGTCGTAAAATGAGAATGGAAAAAGTGAACTGTAGCAGAGAAAATATATTGTGTTTTACGGTGTTTGGTTGATAAAGTGAAGTGTAAATGGAAAATTATATTGTGTTTTACGGTCTTTGGTTAATAAAGTGAAAGTGTAAATGGTAAAGTATATTGTGTTTACGGTGTTTGGTTGGTAATGTAAAAGTGTAAGTGGAAAAGTTGACCACAAAATTAACTGTAGCAGTGATTTAAATATTATAAATACTATTAAATTAAATCTACTGTTGCAAATTAAATTGTATTAATAAATTTGAGATAAAAAATTAATAATCTTAATATTTTATTTATAACAATAATATTACTAAAATATTAGTATAAATAGTAAAATATTACTAAAATATTAACTAAATAAATAATATAAAATTTTAAGAAAATCTAAAGAACATTAATAAAATTTTAAGAATACTAATAAAATATAAATATTAAAAAATCTTACAACAATAATAAAATATAGTTATAATATTATAATATTAAAAATACTAAAAATTATTATAATATAAATTTTATTATAATATTATTGTAATATTATAGAAATATAAAATTAACAAAGTAAATATAATTATAATTTAACAATAAATTATCTTTATAGTATTATTATACTGAATTATTATTACAATATTAACATAATAAAATATATTATGATATTAATAAAGTAATTTTTTATATAAAAAATAAATAATTAAATATATAGTAATTTTATATTAAAGTATAATATTGTTATATAATAAAATATTAACTCTAAATAAAATAATAAAAAATCGAATAAGTATTAATAAAATAATAAAGTATTAGATAAAATATTAAATAAAAATATTAAATTAAAATAGTAAAATATTAAATATTAAAACAATATTAAAAACAATAAAAAAAATTAAAGATTAAAAATATAAAATAATTAAATAATTAAGTAAGAAATTGAACACCATTTAAATATTAAATATTTAATAATATTAAATTATATATTGATTATCAAGTAACTTTTTTGAACTGTAAGTGTACTACAAGTGAGAGTTACATGACCACAAAATTAACTGTAGCAACTGTAAGTAGGAAAATATGAGTGTAAAAGTGAGATTTACATGACCGCAAATTTAACTGTAGCAACTGCAAGTGGGAAAAGAAGAGTTGCATTTTGTAACTTGTTTTTCAGCGAAACAAACAATGAAAAATGGAAAAGAAGTTTTACGACTTGCGTTTTGCGACGTTTTGCGGCGAAACAAACACGCCCTAAATGTCTTAATGAAGACACGTTGCTTGATAGGGAGTGGAGAAAGTTGATCCATGCGCTGGATCCAGCGTAATTCTCTTTTGGTTCATGTAGCGTAGTCTAACCCAAATACTTGAGACAAATAACTTAGTTGTTGTTGTTGTTGGCCTTTGATTTTCTAATGGTTAGTGGTTGTATGATATGTTTGTCAAAAATGATTATATTTCGATGTTGAAGGAAAGTAACATGGCATGATCATTGCTTAGACATTGGTAGAGGGGGTGGGCCCAGCGCGCGTTCAAACATAACATGGGTTGTCATCATAAAAATAAAGTTGATGAAAGGAACCAAGTCAGATATTTTTAGGGTCTAATTTATGTTCTATTATATAACTCTTGTGGTTGATGTTTTTATTTTTTATTATTATTATTTTTTAAATGTTTTCGCCGTTGAAAGTTATGTGCCACTGAGGATTCGGGTTGGGTCGAACGCATCGGGGTCGACTCAGTCTAACCGCGCGCCTAAACGTTGGGCCAATCGTTAATTTGACCGCATTCAAGCTGGGGCATTTGGACCGTTTGGATCGAGAGATTAAGATAATGGATCTTTTGTAATTTATTGGCAGGAACTATGATCTCTACCTTTGTTTTTTCTATGGGATAGATAGATTTTAGAGGGACTTGAACACGAGACTTCTCACGATGCACTCTCACTCTTTTAAAGAAATAAATTATTTTTTTCTTATCTGCTCATGTGTACATTCCTCACAAGCTAGGAAGCACTGGGACAATGCTGTGTGGAATTCATATTAGTTTTATGTATTTTTTGAAGGTGCATGATAGCTTTTTAGAATAAGAAAAATATTCATAGCAAGTTTCTGCATTTTATTAGCCTAACCATTCTTCCAGCTGCAAATTGATGAATGATGTTATTAATTCTGGTGTTTTGTTTCAAAGGCCATCAACAAAAGCTCCCCGTCACCAGCAAAAAATCCCTTGGAGTCATGAACCACACCCCCTCTGAATTACGAGTTCAGTTTATATTTGAGATTTGAGAGTCACACAA
Organism: Agave tequilana; assembly: GCA_038442645.1. Lineage (NCBI taxonomy): Eukaryota > Viridiplantae > Streptophyta > Magnoliopsida > Asparagales > Asparagaceae > Agave > Agave tequilana. The sequence goes on from JAVJIF010026678.1 coordinate 34,107, forward strand.
ATTATAAGAGAGACAATCTCACATTGTCACAAGAGGAGATTGTTCCCTTTATAACACACGCCTGTGTGTGTGGACGCGCTTGAACTGAATCCTAGAAATACCTCCTAATTCTTGCCCACCATCCAAATAAAAATAGCCAAACTCAGAACAAACAGCTAGCCCGCCGGCCAGCCGGTTGTCTCTCACTCGGGCAGCCCGGGCAGCCTGCCCGAATGAAAGCTCCTCCATGAGTCCCTCCTATAAATTTCTTCACGACGTTTCAAAACTCATTCATCATCATTTATCAATCTCTTCTGGCTTTCACAAACAACCATCAATTCTTTATCTCGGGAAAAATTTATATTTTTCAGCGGAAATGGAATCGGCATTGAAGCTCAGGCTCTTCGCTGTAGCCCTCATGGCTGTCATCATGGCTTCCTTCGCCGTGGAGAAAGCGGCCGCAGCTGACGTCCCCGCACCGAGCCCCACCTCTGGTGCGCCGGCCTCCGCCCCTGCGGCTGTCCTCCTCTCCTTGGCCGCACTCGCCTTCGGGTTCCTGCTGCATTGATTTCACTGTGAAACTAAATCTTTGCATTTGGCTTTGATTTTTGAATGTTATTTGTCTTTTTTTTTTTTAGGGGATGATAATTTGACTTCCATCTTGCTACGAGGTTTGATTTGTTTTTGATTGGCTGCCGGTGATGGGTCCTTATGTGTTCATTCAGATGTATGTACTGTTTATTTTTTTTGTTATGTATGTTGTAAAGATGAGTATTTTTTGGTTCTGTTATTATGAGAATCAATATTTGTAACTTAAGATTAAATTTTCTCATAGTGAGCTAGAATTTAATGTGTTGGTATTAGGGATGGCTAACGAGACGAATCGGGTTGATTCGTCCCGTCAGCTAACGAATCCGTTACGAACCCGTGACGGGTCCAAACGAGACGAATCAAGAATTGGGGTAACGAATCGGGTCGTTACCCGGATTCGTCGAGACGGGTTAGACCTGTCTCGGATTTTATTATTATTTTATTCTTAAAAATTTCAAATTTACCAGTAATTTTTTAAGCTGTTGAGGGTTTAACAAAAATAAAAAAATAAAATAGGGGTCTGAAACTAATTTTCTCGCCTAACATATATAATAATATAGGACTTAAAAAAAAAAAAAGAAAGAGGAGGGGTCGGGGAAAATTTTCCCCGACCCGATTCGTCCCGTGATTCGTCACGGGACGAATCTGACCCGTCCCGTTTAAACGGGACGGGTCAACTCAAGTTGACCCGCCCCTAAACGCGGCGGGTCTGGGTTGACCCGCAATCCGCCCTGTGCGACTCAAACGGGTCGCATAGGACGGGGCGGGGCGGGTCGAAGCGGGTCAACCCGCCCCATTAGCCATCCCTAGTTGGTATGCACATTTTGTGCATATTGCAGGAGTGTTCTATTCTCTATTCCCATTGCTTAATTCTTTTGGAGCCCAGTTGACACGGGACCGCCGTTCGACGAGTGATGTGTCCCTTTATCACATTCGGGTCGGGTTCAGAATTTGGATTATTGGGCCATATTGCAATCCCTGTCACTTTAAATGTCCAAAGGCCTATCTAATTTCAGCCCATTTCGACAGATCTTTTCTAGGCCGAGCAAGTGAGGCAGCGTTTGGGTTGGCCTTCAACCCGCCCCGCCCGATCCCCATGACTCCCGAGACCTTGGTGAAACCTAATATTTTCCAACAAGTTTGAATCCTGAAATCGAAGCTATCTCCCCTCAAACTTAGAGCTCATCCTCTCCTTTCAGATTCAAATTCCATGGAGAATGCTCCTCCTCAACAAAAAACAACAACTCCCAGATGAAATCTTTGTGGAGATCTTCTCGCAATTGGCCAATCAATTCGGTGGGCTCTTGCATTATGCACGGAGATTAGCTGATGAAATGGTTGTGTGATTGCTTCTCATCCGGAGGATGCGAGATGGGCTGTCTCAGGATCAGGCCTTTGCCCTTGCTATTTAGAGAGCGACTAATTTGGGTAATGTGACGTTGCAACCTAAATTTCAGGTGATAGTGAAATTTTGTTTCTATAACTCATGATGTTCACACACGCATAAGATTTCTATATAGATTCAGCTGTTAGGTCAACAAGATTGTTATTGCCGACTTCATTAGCCTCAACAAATACAAGAGTCTATAATCACATTAGTCAAAATAAGAGAGGGGCTAGCAGGAAAATCCCAGTGTAGATTATGGAATGAAACATTATTAGGCTTCTTGATGCAAATTAAGATGTATTTATGAGTGTTATCAAAGGGGTTGTGTGCAATCTGCAATGGTAGACCAGGCCTTTGGATTAAAGGTTCCTCGTTGATGCATTTGTATAGATTAAGAGGTTAGTGCTCCCGGTCGAGATCTATACGACCTGAACTTGAAGAAGTGAGGAACTATAATGGTCTTCTGCGATCCATAATGCCTGTCTTCCTCTTAAGAAACGACTCAGCCTAAATCCATGAGCAATAAACAAATTGCCTTTGGGTCCCTATATCTAATACACTCCATTTGTTCGGTTATCTAGATATCATTCCAAGAAATATGATAAAGAGCTGGACAACATAGATATAAGAGAATGGTAAAGTAATCCAAGATCCCTTGTGTAAATGGGAATCTATAGAGCATCAACACATCTACCATGAAGTGGTGTCATTGTTTGTCTGACATGTATCGATTCTGTACTTCTTGGATACTCATTGACAACTTCCAAGATATTTCTTTCCCAATTGCTCTATTGAGGACACATCTCCAACATGTGTCCTGATCAGCTGCATAATATTTTTTTAAGTTCCAAATACTGTTTTGACACTTCTTGGACATGCTTTTCCATTTCATTGGAATATATTTTCCTTTCAATTTCCTAGTAACTTTTATGAGAACATATTAAAGTAATAGTTTAGGCCACGTTCGTACATTAAACTCTCAATCAAAATAAATCTAATACTTATTCTTTTATGTTCATTCAAATCTACAAAATGTATATAGTACTTGTGGTGGGGATTGCTCTAGTAGTCTTCTTTTGGCTGTTTTTTGTTTTGTTTTATTTATTTGTGTTTTATTTATTTAGTCCCACATCGGTTGTGATGAGAACTTCTTAGTGTGTGGGCCCTATAAAGGGTCAAGACCTGTAGCTCATTCTTTAGATTATGATGACTTGAATTAAAACCCCTTTTGTTGAAGCATGTTGATATACTTTCAAAATGAATTTCTTACATGCTGATTTGTGAGAGTGGATGAGAGATCACCAGGGTGCTAATTCCTGAATTAATTAAATTTATCTTTATTTTTATTCTTAAATTAGTTATGCATCAAATTGATATCAGAGATAAAATCCTTCTATTTTCTCTTTCTCCACAAAAAAAATTTCCCCTCCACAAAATCCCTAAACCCTAGATCTAGGATTTTCTCCATCTTTCTCCATATTTTCATTTATTTTTTAAATCTGAAACCCTAGGTCAGAGTTAAAAGAGAGAGAGAAAGAGAAAACAATTAAAAAAGAGAGAGAAAAAAGAAAAAATAAAAAAGAGAGAAAAGAAATTCAAAAAAAGAGAAGATTATTCATCTTCTTCCCCAACAAACCCTAACCCAACCTCCTGAAGACTGTTCATCTTCTTCCTCCTCTGACTTCTCCGCCACCACGCCATCCTGCCGACCTTGTCGCCGCAGTCGTGCCATCCCCCCGATCGCTGCGACTGTCATCTTCCTCGACAACTGCTGCAGGAGCTGCTTTTACCGCCGTCGAGATCTCCATCTTCCCTTTTAGTGCCACCGTCCCACCACCTCCTCCAACCTCGCCGCCGAGCATCGCCCGCCCATCGTCGTCACTGGATTCCACCGATGATCCCTCCACCGCCTTCTTACAACCTCGTCGCCGACAGCATGACGTTTCCTTCACCACCCTCTTCCAACCTGCACCGCCTATCCACCTCTCTGTCGAGATAACCTTGACAACGTCACCGTCTTCATCCTGCCGAGCTCATCTTCAGGCTTCGTCGACATCGCCGCCGTCCAGAAGCAGCACAGGCCACCACTGCCGTCACTCCACGCTGCCATCGCCGCCTTAGATCCACGCCTCCACGACTTTGACCACAACTTGAAGCTCGCCGCCAATCTCATCAATGTCGATCATCGCCGTTAGAAGTCGTCACCACCTTTCGGGTTTCGAAACCCTAGCTGGATCGGCAGAAGAGGAGAATGAGAAGCGGGCTGTGGGTTTAAATCTCCAAACCCGAATTCAATTTATGTTGGGTTTAAGTTGTCAAACCAAATAACGACCCGACCCACCTTACTTGGATCTGACCCGACCCACCATCAGTTTAGAACCCACCCTGGTCCAAATCGAACCCGACCTGCTAAGCCAGACCCGAGTTGACTGGCTCAGTCGAGCCGACCAGGAGTTGGCCGAGCTGTCGCTGAAGTCATCAGCTCAGGAGCTGACGTTATCGGCTTAGCCGAGCTGACGCTGACGTCATTGGCTCAACCGAGTCGACCGAAGCCGCCAGTTAAGACCCGGCTCATCCAAGTCGCCGAGCCAACGCTGACATCATCAGCTTGATCTGAGCCGTCACTGTACATAGTAGCAACACAACGGCAGTTTAGAGCCCGTTCAGTCTCATTGGATTCGTAGCCGAATTCCGGAGATACTGAATTTTCTTTGTAGCTTTTGGATAGCACATCCGACCTCTACAAGCTCTTATCTGTTGCCAATATAGTTTCCTATAGCGGTCCCGCAGCGCTTCATGCCTCATTTCCAGACTGACTCAAGTCATAGTCGAGTCGTTGAGATCTTTGAGGCAATTTCTGAGCTTATGCACTAAATTTTCTTCATGAGCTTTTACTTTTGTGGTATATATGTATACTGATGGTGATGACAAGAAAGTTGAACGAGATATGTATGCGGCTGTTCTGTATTTTCGGGGTTCTTATGATCGTTACGGATATGAATATTGAGAAAGCCAACTCGAGGATTTCCAACTTAGAAGAAATGTCACTATGCCCGACTTAGGGTGGATGGAGAAGTTTATTATTGGTGGAAAGACAATCATAAATTATGTCAATCTTGATTTCTCTTATAAAATTTTTTTCGTGCTCGGTATGCTCCGCACCTTCATACAGTAACTAAGCCTAAAATTGAACAAGAGCCCGAGCCTGAGAGCCAACAAATCACTGACACCTTTATTGAGTTTCTGGATGCCCTAGATGACATTCAGAAGTTTCTAGCAAGTCAGACCAAAGAATGACACAGTCCAGAGCCTACAGTTCTTGTTGAGTCCCATGTTATTAATGAGACAGAACCAGAAGTTGTTGCGGAGTTGTTGTTATTGCAAGAAGAAACTCCTTCTCGGCCCATAGTAATGGAAGAGTCTCTTGTTGAGGTTTCTGTTGATCTCCCAGCGGAGTCTATCATGGAGTTATTGCCATCTTAGCCAGCTATGAGAATTTTATTATTGCTGAGATCACCTAACATAGACTATCGTTTGCAGATCTTTGTACAACAGATATGTTCACAGAAGATCAAGTTTCTTATGGTGTAGAGTACAATCGATCCAGTCTTTGATTGAGATGACGCATATATCTTGATCGAGCTACCATCGATTACAACCGGTTTATTACGGAAGTTAGTTCCACAACCATCATTGGTGGTTCAGACATGATGCATCAGTGCTGATCCCATGACTACCACCTTGGTCTGATTGAGAAGTTCATGCGAGATGTGATTCAGTTTTTTCCGATCGTGTCTGCTATCTATTATCACTACATTCACTAGAGATTTTAAGCCGGGGAGAATGATGGGGATTACTTTAGTAGCCTTCTTTTGGTTGTTTTTTTTCATTTTATTTATTTGTGTTTTATTTATTTAGTCTCACTTCGGTTATGATGAGGAACTTCTTAGTGTGTGGGCCTATATAAGGTCAAGACATGTAGCTCATTCTTTAGATTATGATAATTTGAATTAAAACCCTTTTTGTTGAAGCATGCTGATGTCCTTTCAAAATAAATCTCTTGCATGCTGATTTGTGAGTGGGTGAGAGATGAGATCACCTGATATCGATTCCTGAATTAATCAAATTTATCTTTATTTTTATTCTTAAATTAGTTCTGCATCAACTTGTCATCATTTGTTGTATTATCACCAAAATCAACATTCATTGATTTTGATAAAAAAGAATACAGGAATGCTTTGTTTTTTCTGCCTTAGGATATTGTCTCATAATCATTTATAATTTACTCGATTGACATGCACATATCTGTGCGGTGTATATTGACTGTCTGTATCCACCCCACTGAACTTTGTTTTCCACCTCACTGAACTTTGGGCCTGTTTGTTTCGCCGCAAAATGTCGCAAGTCGTAAGTCGTAAAATGAGAATGGAAAAAGTGAACTGTAGCAGAGAAAATATATTGTGTTTTACAGTGTTTGGTTGGTAAAATGAAATTGTAAATAGAAAAGTATATTGTGTTTTACGGTGTTTGGTTGGTAACTTAAAAGTGTAAGTGAAAAAGTTGGCCACAAAATTAACTGTAGCAGTGATTTAAATATTATAAATACTATTAAATTAAATATACTATTGAAAATTAAATTATACTAATAAATTTGAGATAAAATATTAATATTTTAATTATAACAATAATATTAATAAAATATTAGTAAATTTAGTAAAATATTACTAAAATATTAACTAAATAAATAATTATAAAATTTTAAGAAAATATAAAGAATATTAATAAAATTTTAAGGATACTAATAAAACATAAATATTAAAAAAAATCTTAAGAAAAATAATAAAATATAGTTATAATATTATGAAATACTTAAGATTATTATAATATTAAATTTTATTATAATAATATTGTAATATTATAAAAATATAAAATAAACAAAGTAAAATATATTTATAAATTAATAATAAAATATTATTATGATATTATTATAATGAATTATTACAATATTAACATAATAAAATATTAATATAATTTTGAAGTATATTATAATATTAATAAAGTAATTATTTATATTAAGAAATAAATAAATTAAATATATAATAATTTTATATTAAAGCATATTATTGTTAGATTAATAAAATATTAAATCTAAATAAAATATTAAGAAAATTGGTGTAAATATTAATAAAATAATAAAGTATTAAATAACAATATTAAATAAAAATATTAAATTAAAATAATTAAATATTAAATATTAAACAATATTAAAAATAATAAAAAACTAAAAATACAAATATAAAATAATTAGATAAGAAATTAAACACTATTAAAAATATTAAAATATTAAATATTTAATAATATTAAATATATATTGATTATCAAGTAACTGCTTTGGGACTGTAAGTGTACTATAAGTGGAATTTACATGACCACAAAATTAAGTGTAGCAATTGCAAATGAGAAAATGTGAGTGTAAAGGTGATATTTACATGACCACAAATTTAACTGTAACAACTGCAAGTGGGAAATGAGAGTTGTATTTTGTAAGTTGTTTTGCAGCGAAACAAACAGCGAAAAATGGAAAAGAGGTTTTACGACTTACGATTTTGCGGCCTTTTGCGGGGAAACAAACAGACCCTTTGTTTGCAGGTGTTCAAGAACAAATTAAAGGACTTTGGGAAATCCAATGTTAAGGAGACAAACTGTAGGACCAAGAGGCTGTTTTGAGTTGTTTTCTGATCAAGGTATTTGTGAATTTGAGATTAAGTTCCTTTCTACCATTTTACTTGCTTTCTTCAAAATTGAGATAATGAACATATTAATACTCATCTTGAAGAATCTCACATGTTTGATAAAAGAGCATCAATGCTGATTTCCTCTCCTTGTAGATTATCCTTCACATAGGCATCCAATATCGATTGGAGCCTTATTCTGTATTTGTTTCTCTCTCTGTGACAATATAATCACCCCTATGATTCTCTCCGCATAATGCTCTAGCTTCCTCAAAGACCCGGCCTTTTTTTCTTTAATCTCCTCAAAGTCCAGCCCCTAAAATGGTGAATTTTTTTCTCTCAAAGAGGCAACAACTAAACCACTCTGTCAACAGCAAGGTTCCCATGGAGAATCTCCTCAAAACTATTTCCAACTAAAATGACCAATGTAAATATTCAGCCAGCAAGATGTCACTCAATCAGACAGCTTGGCTGGCAACTTTTCATTATATAGATTATAGACCCCTCCGCCTCACAAATTCATCCATCAGTTGTCCAACAGTCCTCGTAAGTTTTTCTTTCTCATTACCAGTTATCTTCCAGCGACAATGGAGGCAGCACTGAAGCTCAGGCTCTTCTTTGTGGCCCTCATGCTTATCAGCATGGCTTCATCAATGATTGAGAGAGCAGCTGCTGCAGAGGCTCCTGCATCAAGCTCTACATCTGGATCATCTGTCTTTGCCCCTACAGCCACTTTTGCTTCCCTGTGTGGACTGGCCTTTGGATTACTTTTGTATTAATTTGACTTTTGAAGTTGCTTTCCTTGTATTCTCTTGTTAAATGTTAGAATCATTTGAACATAAATCTACATGTCCATCTTGATAAGGTCAGTAGCACATTTGTTTCATTAGAATTAGGAGAATTTATACTTGTTATTATTTCTATTGCAATAAATTGAAGATTTCCTGCTCATTTTTCGTGGCAACAAATTAAGTTAAAGCTTGAAGAGTAGAGAGAAGAGGGTAGGATGAGGTTAGTGTTATCAGCTTGCCTCTTCCTTTTCTTATTCCCCTCTCTTGCTAAAAGAATTTTTCTTGCAATGTTGATTTGTTGTAGCTCAAATCTTCACAGCACAATTGTTGAAATTTGGAGAATGAAAGTCAAGCTCATGTCTTTGATTGATGTCCAATTGCCCACCAGGTTTTGAAGTTGATAGTAGCATCTAACAAGGAGAAAATTTGAAAACATTATGTGAAAAGCTACAGAGGTGAATAAACCGAGAAGTAGGTGATGAAATTGCTATTGTTGCTTATGTTATGTTACTGATAAATTGGCCTGAAGCATAAATATTTTAAAGAATAAAAAATGAGATTGAAAAGCTAATTTTAGTTGAATCAAAATGAAAAAAAATACCTGCCATTCTCATCCAAATTTTAGTACTGTGGCATGACTGCTGGAGACTTTACCCCTAGATGATTTGGTAGTCACTGGTGCGGTAGAATCAATTACCTGTTGAGAAAGAATGTCCCCCACCCCCAATCCCCGACCCCCTCTTTTTTCTTTTCTTTTCTTTTTTTTTTTTTCATTCATGGGATAATGTGTTGCTAAGATCATAGAATCTGGTCTCATCATCTGGCTGTTCTGCATCGTCTCATCTTGCCACTTGTTGATCTCTACTCTACTCTCAAGTAATATCTTTATAAGGCTGGTTATTGGATTCCCTCCATGTTGCACTACAGACCGGACTTGCCTTTGCCTTTCTTTCTAAAGCAGGTCTCATTGCCTTCTACTTTATAAATTTCCATCTTCCAGTAGTCCTTTCTGGTGTGCATCATCAATGGAGGATGAGACTGAGGATGAGAATCCTCCTCCTAAGACACTCCCAGCCGATATCTTGTTAGAAATCTTCTCCAACCTCACTTTCAAATCCCTCCTCCAATTCCGATGCGTCTCAAAGTCATGGCATGTTCTCATCTCCAGGGGCCACTCCAGCAAAAAGCTGCCACTGGCCATGTCCGGACTCTTCAACAGTAAGAACAACAACAATGAGATGCGGGACACAAGTCTGCAATCAAGAACCCACATCGATTCCACTTCAGTTGACACAAGCCCCAGTTTCTTGCCATCATCTCTTTGCAATCTCCTTTAGGTTGTAGAATGTTGCAATGGTTAGCTCCTCCTCACAACAGATTGTTGCAATGTTGATTCATTGTCTGACTCTCTGCGATTGCAATCCAATGACTAGCAAGTGGGCTCAAATCTCAAAACCACCCAAAGAATCTGTAGAGTTATGTTTAGGATTTGATCCCCATCACACACCGCACTAAAAGATTCTCTCCTTTCCTGAGCTAGACGAGCACGAGTTTGTTGACCCCTGAGCACCTAGCTGGACCTTGAGGTCTTCTATCTGGGATGGGTGAGTGGAGGGCGATCCAGAGGTTCAGCGGGGTAATTAAAGCTTGCCTCAGAGGCATCCCCTTTGTTCTCATGAATGAAATTGTTTTCTGTAGATAACCTCTGCCACTGTATCGTGGCAACCAACGATGAAGAGGGAGTTTCTGAGAGCATCGAACATTCTGACACGGGCCTGGGATTTATGGAACCTGGGCAATATCTTGGGCTCTCTTGGGGTTCTTGAATTATGCATCAGTTGTGTCAAGAATGCTTGTGTAGGTTCTTGATTTTGAATTTGTTTTGAAGCATATGACCAGTGTTCAAGATGTAGGAGATAGGCTGCCAGGTCGTTGACTTCTTTCAGATCATTTTGATATCTTCGCTATTCATCTAGATTTAGACATAATTTTTCTCAGGTTGCAAGATAAGATCATTTTTTTCTGCCATCTGAAAACTACAGAATTAGAGGAGATTTGCAACGATGAGGGGTATGGACCATTGTTTCCTTATTCCCCTTGCTATTTAGAAGATATGGCCTTGTTGAATAGTTTGAAAAGGATTCCTTGACATCATGGTGAGAGTGCCTAGTTTCTGTAATGTTCTATATGATTATACTGGCTATGAGCGTACTCCATTTCTTAATATGTTTAATATCCTTGCTGGAATGAACAATGGAAGACGAATCCATTTTCTATCCATTTCTGCCCACATCTGAAACCGCAAAAGTTTTCTAGGTTGAAAATGTGCTAACTGGCTAATTTCTATGAAATATAACAACTCTAAGGGGCCGTTTGTTTCGTGTAAAACTTCGTAATTCGTAAATGACTTACTACCCAGTTACAACTACGGCGTTTATTTGGACCGTAATTCGTAAAAGACTTACGTAACTCAACTAACACTCACTTGCAACCCAGTTACCACTCACTTACAGCCCAGTTACAGTTAATTTTGTAGTCATACAAATTTGTAATATTTTTTTATATTAATATTAAAAATTTTAATATTTAACTTTTTTAATATTTATTTGCAGTATTAAAACTTTTAAAATCACCAATAGTTAATTTTGTGGTCAACTTTTTCACTTACAACTTATACATTACGACAACCAAACACCGTAAAGTACAATACACTTTCCCACTTTACAATTTTATATTACCAACTAAACACCGTAAAATTTACATACATGTAACTCATTTACAATTGTAAAAAACTTTACCAATTACAACTACGAATTACGATCAGTTACGACAACCAAACAAACCCTAAGTCGCAATTTATGGCCAAACCTCGTCACAAAAGTTAATACTATCTTTTTTTTTCTCTCTTTCCATGTCTAAAACCCTATGTAATTTCTAAAGGTTGAGTTTTCAGTACTAATGCTAACAAGTATTGGTAATGTGCACCGTAGACCAAATATTTCAAATTAATCAGAATACTAACTAGTTGTCACTGTTTCCGTTTGTTGTTTTTCAGGTCATAATCTTTCAATTGTTTGGCATTCACAGCTTTTGCTGATCCACTGCTTCTTATTCAGGCATTGACATGCAGTTCACTTGACTTTCAGGTTTTCAATTTTCTTTTTATTTAAGAATTTCTATTCTTTTTTGTACTTTCCAAATTATCTGTAAAATATGAAAAAGTCGATTTTTCTTAATTTGTTATATCTTTTGTCTCTCTGGGTTTCTGTCTAAATGATTGAGATTAATAAAGTTTTTGAGATTCAGTTGCTTTGTCTTAATGTCTTCATAATTGAGAAACTGATTATGCCCATTTGGAATGCAATCATTTCTTAGCATCCACCTGACTCTTTCTGGCAATTCAGTCATCCTGTATGCTTGCCTCTCAGGGGGGATAAATAAAGGAAATTTATGTCCAAATTCATCTGTCTTGCCCTTGTCGATGCCGAGAATATTTGGAAATTGTTTAATGAGATTTGTGTGCAAACCTGCTCTTCTAACTTCCTCAAACTTCCACCTTACCTGAGTCTTTTGTTTAACAGGCAACAAGAAAATACACCCTGGCAACAACATGGTGCCCATGAGCCATCTCCTTAAAAATGGCCCTAGATAGAATGCCCAACAAAAAAAATAGAGCCACATGGATTTTCCTCACTCGGGCAGCTCGGGCAGCCTGCCCGAACAACACCTCTTGCATTATATAAACTCTCCTTCACTCTTCAATTGTACAAGAATTTATTTCTACACCTTTTATCTTCTCTCTCACTAGCATTTTTTTTCCTTCTTGCAGCAATGGAGGCAACATTGAAACTCAGGCTCTTGTCTGCGGCCCTGATGGGAACCATCATAGCTTCATCAATTGTCGAGGGAGCAGCCGTTGCAGAGGCTCCTGCGCCGAGCCCAACCTCTGGTTCATCTGTCTCTGGTCCTGCCGCTGCCCTTGTGTCCTTGACCGCCTTCGCCTTTGGCTTTCTATTTCATTAATGTGACTGGAAATTGCTTCACTTGGATTTGCTTGTTACATGTCAAAAATAATTGATGTATATTTCTTTTTCATTCTTGGATTTGTTCGTGATTTTGGTTTAGCTTATTTCTTTGTTACAATGAAGATTTGAGAACAGATGCTTATTACCATTTTGTTGACAATAGAGTAGACTATGATTGCTATTTTTCCTGTGTATTTCCATAAAATCATTCTCCTCTAGTTCAAGGTATTCATGTCGTCTATTTGATCTCTGCTCAATACCTCTGAATCATGGTAACAAAAACAAATTAGAAGAATATATGTGATCGAAACCTTGATGTTAGAAATGCTTAATCAGCATTTTAAGCCCTTGATTAGCTCAAAGTGGAATTGTCTACTCAATGAAGAAATGACTTGTTTTAACTTTTGGCTTGAGATCATGTGTGGTTTGAACATGTGACAGACATATTTGACAGTGCTGGAACATAAAATTGTTTGCATATATATATATTTTTTGCACGGGTAACCGCATGTGTAATTTGAAGGATATTTTTCTGAATTATAGCATGCAACAAATATAGATTCTAAATTTAACAATTACTTGTCCTAAGCATGCAACTAAAATGAAGAATTTAAAGAAAACAAAAAAGCTGGCCTGGGGTGACAGTCGTGCAGAAGCACTGCCCTAGAAGATAGATGGCCGGTCCCTCGTCCGGACCTTAGAATAGCCTCCTCTCCTAGCGGTAAAAGCTCCCCCGGTAGATCACCAGCACCCAGCCCGGACGAAGAGCTAGGCCTCTGCTCAGATGGAAATGCGCTGCCCGTATGTAATAAAATTCGCCTGAGGAATCACCAAAAACCGAACCGAATTTTGTAAGGAAGAATTTTGGAGGAGGGAGAAGGAGACTGTAAGTTTTGTGCAGGTAACAGTCTGAACTGCGAGAAGCTATTTATAGATTCTCGGAGTTCAGCTGTTACAACAGACCCGCTCCAAATCTGCACACGATCGTGCAGTTCGCGAGCAGATCCGGAGAGTGGGAAAGTGGGTCAAAACTGAATCGAAAATCCCGAAAAATCATAACAGAATTTTAAATCAAAATTAAAAAATAAAAAACAAAATGTAGCAGGTCCAACAAGCCCCTGAACCGAACTGCATTCGTGTCCGCAGGTCGTGGGCGCGCGCCACCCGCACCCGCACCCGGCCCGGCCCGGTTCGGTTCGGCGCGTGTGCGCGCGTGTGGGGATGTGGCCCATGGCCCAACACTCATAACAATAGGCATGAGAGGTGTTGGTATATATACTACCTAACCTCCCATGTCCTATCCAATGTGGGACTAAACTCAAAGGTGAATAAGAGGGAAACTCAAGTTTTCCCTCCAACTCAACTCACATCCAACAGTCCCCCCCAAAACTTGAGTTTCAGAGAGGATAAAACAAATCAATAACCATCACATCATCAGATCATAAAACACGAATAAAATCGGGCAACATCATGCTGTGGATTCGGGGTCGATAGCTTGCGGCCTTGAATCTACCCTTAGTGAATTTCATCGCCACCTGAGGGACCTAATGGACTACGCCTTGAATTAGGCCTCTTTAACCAGATATTGATGAAAGACACACACAGTAAGTTTCCATCTATTGAGCGAGCGGGTTGAGCGTTAAAGGCCATGCTCACAATAACCGACTCATGAGAGTTTCTAGGGTCAGCCCTGCCCCCCCAACCGCGGCCATCACGGTTCCTCTCACGTAGGTAAGTCCTCCAAGGGTACTACAGCTGGATAGTATACCCTCCACACTACATGCGTTGGACTTATTAAGAGTCAAACTCATCCTTACCTAGCTGTATTATAAGAGCATCGTCACCATAGAGAAGGGGTAGTAGCTACAAAGCTACATACATGATATAAACATATCTGGGTCGATGCTCCACACGAGTATCACCAGTCCAGCTTGTTCCTACCACATTAAACCTCTTTCATGGAATCAACTCCCAATCAAGTAGGTTGGGTTCCCGCTGTCGGTGAACTCTACTATGGGCTTAACCCCATCTCCCTCGATGATTCTAGGACCACACTCCTAGAAAAACCCTTAGTCAATGGGTCAGCAATATTCTTCTCGGACTTTACAAAGTCCAGAAGCACAACTTTGCCCAATAGGCGCTGAACAGACTTAAGTCTGATTTGAATATGTCTGTTCATCTTCTTATTGGCATTATCTTGCTTTAGAATCTCAATGGTGGATCTTGAATCAGTATGAACAGAGATTGGAAGTATGGGTTTAGGCACGATAGAGAATTCCGATAAAAGATCTTTTAACCATTCAGCTTCAGAGCAAGTTGTGTCCAGAGCAATGAGCTCGGACTCCATGGTGCTCCTGGCAATCACTGTTTGTTTGCAGGATTTCCAGGACACAGCAGCACCACCGAACATGAATACATATCCGGTAGTAGACTTAACACTGTTAGAATCAGTGACCCAGTTTGCATCACTATAACCTTCCATAACATCAGGATATCCAGTGTAAGTCAGACAATAGCCAATTGTGCCTCTAAGATATCTGAAAACTCTCTCTAGTGCAGTCCAGTGTTCTCTACTGGGGTTACTAGTATATCTACTCAATCTACCTACAGCATAAGAGATGTCAGGCCTTATCCTGTTGGAAATGTAGAGAAGTGAACCTATTAATTGAGAGTATTCCAGTTGAGACACAGGCTCACCCATATTCTTTTTCAAAGCAATTGAAGAATCATAGGGTGTAGAAATAGGTTTAGAGTTATAGAAATCAAATTTATGAAGCATTCTTTCAATGCTATGAGCTAGACTTAAGGAAATTCCATTAGAGGTTTTGGATATTTTCATTCCCAATATCATATCAGCAGGACCTAGATCCTTCATATCAAAGTTTTGGGAAAGATAATCCTTTACTCTTTGGATTGCATCAAGAGAAGTTCCAAGGATAAGAATATCATCTACATATAGACAAAGGATAATATACTCATTGCCAAAGTTCTTAGAATATATGCACTTGTCATGTTCATGGATAATGAATCCAAATTGTGCAATAACTTTGTTAAACTTTTGATGCCATTGTTTGGGTGCTTGTTTAAGTCCATACAATGACTTCACAAGTTTGCACACTTTGTTTTCTTGTCCCTTGGCAATGAATCCTTCTGGTTGGTCCATATAGATTTCTTCTTCAAGATCGCCATTCAGGAAAGCAGTCTTGACATCCATTTGGTGAATGAACATGTTATGAATTGATGCAAGTGCTAGAAGGATTCTGATAGAGGAGATCCTGGCAACAGGAGAATATGTGTCAAAGAAGTCAATACCCTTTTGTTGGGTGAAACCCTTGGCAACTAATCTTGCTTTATATTTGTCGACAGTGCCATCAGGTCGGAGTTTCTTCTTGAAGATCCATTTACAACCTACAGGTTTGCATCCTGGAGGAAGGTCAGTGAGAATCCAAGTGTTATTCTCCATTATGGACTTGATCTCACTGTCAATGGCTTCTTTCCAGAAAGGAGATTCAGAAGAGTCCATTGCTTCCTTGAAAGAGTTAGGATCACCTTCTACAAGATAGGTGAAGAAGTCCTCACCGAAGGATGTAAGAGTTCTTGTTCTTTTGCTCCTTCTAGGTTCAGAATCAGTTACAGGAGCAGAACTAGAAGAAGGGATATCAGAGGTAGAAGGAGTGCAAGAAGGATCATTAGGGATTCTAGACTTGAAAGGAAAGATGTTTTCAAAGTAAACAACATCCCTAGCTTCAATGATGGTGTTGTTGGATATTTCACTGATCTCAGAGTTAACCACTAGAAATCGGTTAACATTACTATCTAGTGCATACCCGATAAAGATAGCATCAACAGTCTTGGGGCCGATTTTCCTTTTCTTCAGTTCCGGTATTGAAACCTTAGCCAGGCAACCCCAAACCTTGAAGAATTGAATGTTAGGAGTTCTCCCTTTCCAACGTTCATATGGAGTAACGTCAGAGTCTCTTTGGGGAACCCTATTGAGTATAAAACAGGCAGAAAGGAGAGCTTCACCCCAAAGATTTTCAGGTGCACCTGAGCTGAGTAACATGCAATTCACCATGTCCATCAGTGTTCTGTTTTTCCTTTCAGCTACACCGTTGGATTGAGGTGTGTAGGGAGCAGTTACCTCATGAATAATGCCATGTTCTTGGCAGAATTCTGTCATATCATTTGAGGTATACTCCCCCCCACGATCAGATCTTAGAATTTTGATCTTCTTTTCACGTTGGTTCTCAGCTTCGGCTTTATACACCTTAAACCAATCGAGGACTTCATCCTTGGATTTAATAAGATAGGTGTGACAGAATTTGGAGTAGTCATCAATGAATGTCACAAAGTATCTTCTACCGCCTCGGGTGAGAACTCTGTTCGAGTCACACACATCACTGTGAATAAGTTCGAGGGGTTCAGAATTTCTTGTGATGGAGTGAAAAGGTGTTCGGACATGTTTGCCTTGAACACATATTTCACATTTAGAAGTTGTATCAAAAGAGGTTTTAGGAATAAGGTTCAAGTTAATCATTTTCTTGATAGAGTTGAAGTTGACATGTCCAAGTCTTCCATGCCAGATATCACAGGACTCAATGTTCAAAGCAACAGGAATTGAAATTTTATTATCAGAAGAATTTATTACATTGAGACGAAAAAGACCATCACAAACAAAGCCTTTTCCAATGAAGATATTAGACTTGGAGATTACAAATTTATTGGATTCCTTGACAATCCTATAGCCAGCTTTAAGAAGTGAAGACTCGCTGATCAGATTTCTCCGAAGTGTAGGTACATGCAGGACGCCTTGAAGAGTCAGAATTTTCCCTGAGGTCATTCTGAGATCAATACGTCCAGTTCCTTTATCTCTCTAGTGGAGTCATCTGCCAGGCTCACGCTTCCTCCACGTTGTTCCTGATAGGATTTAAACCAGGAGCGATCAGTACAGATGTGAATATTGGCTCCTGAGTCTAACCACCAGTCTGAGGAGAAGGTGATAGAGTTGACAATAGGAAGAGAAGAATCTAACCTAAAGGAATTGGAGTCTAGTTCCACCATGTTGACCTTGTGTCCGCCATTTCCTCCATTTCCTCTTGGTTGAGCTTTGACAGGTTCTTTCTTCCGGTTGAAACATTGAGGTGCCATGTGATTCGTTCTTCCGCAGACGTAGCAGAATCTTCCATCAGACTTCTGGCCAAAGGTTTTGGGTTTGAAGGAGGAAGATTGAGAAGGTTTGAAAGAAGAAGAATTTGCATGGGGAGAAGAATGAAAATGATTGGGTTTTTTGAACTTTTTGCCCTTGGGATTCATAAATTTTCGCTTAGGCTTATCCTCCACCAAGTTCACTTTAGCTTTCATTTCTGACTTGGTTTTAGAGTTTTGCCTATGCTGATCTTCTATGCGAATCGCTTTTAGGGGTTGAACAAGAGTTAGGTCACCTTGCTTGTGACGGAGGTCTCCAGCAAAGGTTGACCAGGAAGGAGGGAGTTATCAATAAGGCAAGACACCTTGTAATCATCGGAGAATTGATTTCCTTTCGATTGAAGGTGTCGGATATAGTCTTGAAATTCATGAAGTTGATCATTGATAGGTTTACTATCGGTCATCATGAATTTATTGAAGGAGGAGGAGGTGAATCTTTCGATTCCAGCATCATCGAGGCCATATTCATCTTCGAGAGCTGTCCATAGTTCTTTAGCACTCTTATATTCATAATAAATGTCATATAGACTATCAGAGAGTGCACTAAGAATTCTATGGAGACAATGGTAGTCAATTTCCTCTGGTTTCAAATAGATGTAGGAGGAAGGAGTTGTAGGAGGAGTTTCAACAGGAGAAGATCCAACAGATGAAGGTTTAGGAGAAGGTGCAGGAATGGAGTCATCTATGGCTGATATGAGACCTAAAGTGGTTAACCAGTACTTCATCTGGTTTGCCCATCTCTTAAAGTATGTGCCGGAGAATTTCTCCGGTTTGACACCCTTGGAATGATCAGATTTTGCCATAGTGACGGGATGTGCTACCTGAATTCTGTATTCCAAAATTATTTTAATAATGTCAGAATTTAGTTTATGTTGGTAGCTTTTAGACTAGGGTTTGCAAAATAAATAGTGTAAGATCCTTCTTTAATTATGTGCCAAATAATTCAAGTAAAATATAACAAGATACAAGATATAAACTTGTCCTTTTAATTTCCTAATTCAAAATTATAACAATAATGATTTCTAAAGGTTATTTCAATTTTTAAACTGATGTACCTCTAAATTTCTAATCAATAAGTCCAATAAAAATTTCAGAAATGAACTAGCAGGAATTAATTAACAAAAGACAATTAAACTATGCAATTATAAACTAGAGGGATTAGATAATTGCAAGAATTTAGACAATTCTATTTTAGTTAACTAATATAGCAGAACTAAACAATTAATTAACTAATGAATGTATGAAAATTCTTGTAATATGAGTTTATAAATATGACAAGATTTAAATAAAATAATTTCCTTTTGTAACAAAAATTAATAAGATGTTGTAATGAAAACAAATGATTAAAGTTTGTAATGAAAAGAATTTTGCCTTATAATAATTACTTAATATAAAGTTGTAAAGAATAAAGTTATTTAGATTTTCTAGGATGTTATATTGAAATTTTGGCCTTGTAATAATTAGAGCAAATAGGTTTTGTTTTGCAATAAATTAAAAGAGATTATAATTAGATCAGATTTAAGGAATCTTACAACAGGATATTAAGACAAGATCTAATTAGTTTGAAAGGATTTAATACACTAATTTTGCAATGAAAATTTAATGCAAATCTTTTAAATAAATTGGTAAGTACTTTTCCTTTTTCCAAACTGTAAGAATACTTTTCCTTTTCCAAATCTTTTAATGAAAATTTAATACAAACTGTAAGAGTACAATTTTTTTTTTTTTTAATATCTAATTGTTTTAAATAATTATCTTTACTTGCAGGGACTGTTTTTTATTGCAAGAAAATTATCAACTGCATGAAATGGACAAGTAACTATATTGCACGAAATAATTCTCTAAAATTAATTGCAAGAATTTATCAATACTCTATCTTCTAGATTGAAGGATATTTTTCTGAATTATAGCATGCAACAAATATAGATTCTAAATTTAACAATTACTTGTCCTAAGCATGCAACTAAAATGAAGAATTTAAAGAAAACAAAAAAGCTGGCCTGGGGTGACAGTCGTGCAGAAGCACTGCCCTAGAAGATAGATGGCCGGTCCCTCGTCCGGACCTTAGAATAGCCTCCTCTCCTAGCGGTAAAAGCTCCCCCGGTAGATCACCAGCACCCAGCCCCGGACGAAGAGCTAGGCCTCTGCTCAGATGGAAATGCGCTGCCCGTATGTAATAAAATTCGCCTGAGGAATCACCAAAAACCGAACCGAATTTTGTAAGGAAGAATTTTGAAGGAGGGAGAAGGAGACTGTAAGTTTTGTGCAGGTAACAGTCTGAACTGCGAGAAGCTATTTATAGATTCTCGGAGTTCAGCTGTTACAACAGACCCGCTCCAAATCTGCACACGATCGTGCAGTTCGCGAGCAGATCCGGAGAGTGGGAAAGTGGGTCAAAACTGAATCGAAAATCCCGAAAAATCATAACAGAATTTTAAATCAAAATTAAAAAAAATAAAAAACAAAATGTAGCAGGTCCAACAAGCCCCTGAACCGAACTGCATTCGTGTCCGCAGGTCGTGGGCGCGCGCCACCCGCACCCGGCCCGGTTCGGTTCGGCGCGTGTGCGCGCGTGTGGGATGTGGCCCATGGCCCAACACTCATAACAATAGGCATGAGAAGTGTTGGTATATATACTACCTAACCTCCCATGTCCTATCCAATGTGGGACTAAACTCAAAGGTGAATAAGAGGGAAACTCAAGTTTTCCCTCCAACTCAACTCACATCCAACATAATTAAAAGAGAAACAAAAAACAATTTTCTTTTTTCTAGTTTTAGATGGTATTTCATTTTTCTAGCATAGAGTATATTTTCTTGAGAAACATTTCTTCCATTCTCAATGATCACTGGACAAGTTACTCTTTGGGCCTGTTTGGTTGTCGTAACTGGCCGTAATTCGTAAGTCGTAATTGGTAAAGTCTTTTACAGTTGTAAATGAGTTACATGCATGTAAGCTTTATGGTATTTGGTTGGTAATATAAAGTTGTAAGTGAAAAAGTGTATTGTGTTTTACGGTGTTTGGTTTTCGTAATGTGTAAATCATAAGTGAAAAAGTTGACCACAAAATAACTATTTGGTGATTTAAAAAGTTTTAATATTTTAAATAAATATTAAAAATGCTAAATATTAAAAAAATTTAATATTGACATAAAAAAATAATACAAATTTGCATGACCATAAAATTAACTGTAACTGGGCTGTAAGTGAGTGGTAATTGGGTTGCAAGTGAGTGGTAATTGAGCTGTGTAAGTCTTTTACGAATTACGGTCCAAACAAACGCCGTAGTTGTAATTGGGTTGTAACTCATTTACGAATTACGGACTTTTATGCGAAACAAACGGCCCTTTGTATCACTGTAACTGTTTTATCTAATAAAAGCTAAGCTTCTTCCTTCAAAATACACACGCTTGACAACTTTCGAAAAAAATTGAGCGTGAATCATTCCCACTCAAATTTAATGTTATGACATAGAAGATTAACTTCGTTGAAGTTGATCTAATTAAAAACTAAAAATCAGGTATCTTCTAATTTTCTTATACATGCATCAAATAAGCATAAAAATGAATGGCCGAAAAAAGTATTCAAAACACTTAATTTTTTATTTTTAAGCACTCTTAGTTAAATGTAGATCAACTCCAACTTAATAGATTTTCAATTTGAATGGCCTAACATTAAATTTGAATGAGAACGGTTCATATCTATAAATTTTCCAAAAGATTCAAGTATGTGTGCGGGGAGTAAATAAGTAAGTATTATTTTTTACATAATTATTAATCATGGTTAAAAACTATGAACACATGAAATGAAATGCGCGTGTGTAGGGGTGAGTATCGGTCGGTTCGGTTCGGTTCGGTTTTTACTAATTTTTGCAAAACCGAACCGAACCGATTAAACTTAGTAACCGATCCGAACCGAACCGACTAAGTTCGGTTCGGTTTTTCGGTTTTTTCGGTTAGGCCAATATTTTTCCATATGAATTAAAAATTTCATATTCTAAAACTTTTACGCTATATTTGGGCTCTTATATCAAAACTCACATAATTATTACTAACTTTTAATGGCAAGAATGAAAAAAAAAGAACTATATTAATATAAATATTATTCTTAATTGTGATGGTGTACTTAACATAACTTTCACATATTCAACATAAAAAAGATGGTAATGCTAGAAGTAATGAGATAAGTTTTCATTAGTTTTTGTTATGAACTATATGATTCACTAAATTGAAATGGGTGGGGTGATATATAGGGTAAGAGATTCGGTTCGCTTCGGTCGAGTTCGGTTTTTGAAACACAAAACCGAAACCGAACCGAACTAGAGCGGTTCGGTTCGGTTCGGGTTCGGGTTTCGATTTTTGGTCGGTTATTTCGGTTATAACCAAACTCTGCTCACCGCTACGCGTGTGGCCAGTGAGTGAAAACAGAAAGGGAAAATAAAACCACAAGACGATTGTTAAACATAAAAGGCTTTGCATAGACCTCAAACTCGAAAACCCCAGCCTGTTTTTATTGCTCCAAATTGTTGGCTTTTGCGTAAAACTTTACTCAGGACCATTATTAGTAGGGCTAGCAATTGGATTCAAAAACCCGATTCGAACTTTTCGATCTGGATCCTTTAGTGCGTATTCTAGTTTTGTTACTGTTTTTGGATTTCTGCGTGGATCCCTTAAATTTATAATGAATCCGCAGATGCATTATGTAAACCAACCCGAATCCGACTCTGCTCCCAAGAGCCATCCCTAATGGCATAGGGAGTAATAGATAAGATCTCAATCCTGTGGATTGTTTCTGTCGAGGACAAAAATATAGAGCGGTATGGATATTTTAGTGGGCTTGATGTGCCCAGGTCCAAGCCCAACCCGCCTGCAGTTGGGGTTTGCTCAAGTCTCAACTCTCAAGACGCAGTCTGAAATATAAAAAGTCAAAAAGAAGGCAGCTGGGCACTGGGCCAGATCCACGCAATCAAGGATCTCTTTTGCTTGGGGGATAAAGATGATGCCGCCCAGGTGTTCGATGCATTACCTCTGAGAGGAGCGGAGAAGTTGTGTGCTGCCACTGCCAGTACTGAACAAGAGGGAAGATGCCATGAAGCACACAAAGGCAGGCAAAGGCAAGTTAGTTCAGAGTTTTGTAACTCATCTTTGATTATTTTAGTCCTTTCATCATTTCAAAGAACAAATTAAAAATCTACAACATCCATGACTCTGTTGCGCGCATATTGGGACATCTATTTGCTTCTACAATCAACCCATGTGTTACATCCACAACTTAAAGACCATTCGCTAAATCATTATCTAGTTGTTTAAATTTGATTTGTCCTTCAGTGATGGCAAAGCGTGTAGAAATTTTATATTCTAGGTATTATTGCTAGGCAGCCTTTCCGAGTACACATTACTATTTCCTCCTGGGCTTCAAAGTTTCGGCCAAACTCTAGATTCCAACAATTTTGAACAATGCAACAATAATAGAGTTGCAATTCAAATTTTACATAAGACCTTTGATCTGTGTTTGCTGCATTGTAGACTTTTTTTTAGTTTGAGATCTGCAAACAAATTTCCTTAGTCTCTACAAGAGTTGCACATGTAACTTCCCAGAAACTGGAGCTGCACATTGTGCCACACAATAGCAGAAGCTGCCATGAATCAACCATTGAATGATAGACACTACACTCGGCCTCTGTTGCATGTACAAAAATGTCCTAAGCCCCTTTTAAGCTCATCCGAGCAGTACAGTGATCCGTACTACTCAGAGATGGCAGTAGATTTTGTGTTGCTGTTGAAGCTAAAGCTCCTCCTGGCCTCAGGCTGTGTCAGTGGAGGAGAAAGTAGTGGTGGGCAGTGCCAGCCATATCTCCATGCCGCACTCCTTTGGTTCTTTGTGCTGAAACTCCCTTTAGCAGCAGGAACGAGAGGGTCTTCTTATGCTGACATTGCTGTCTCATTGAGGCTCTTTCTTTTCCGCCTGAATCGCGTGCTCTTTCATGATGGACCGATGCACAGTGGTGGTCGGAGGTGGGAGAGGGCCCTGCGGCTGTTTCGTGGGAGGCTGCGGCAGCAGGCAGATGGGGAAGGATACATGTTATCTCCATGATGGCCAGTTATGGTAAGTATTTCTGTGTGTTCTTTATGTTCTGGTGTTTGCATTGTAATAGTAAATATGCACAAAAAAAAAAAATCATGTTTATGTCTCTGTTATTATAGCTCCTTCAATGATTGTAAAATTGGTAAATATCTGTAACCTGTTCTTTCTGGTCTTCCGAATACAAATTAAATAACTAAGATAAGATCTAAGTTACTGTTCTTGTTGCTTCTGTTACTTCATTCTGCCTTCTAGTAAATATGTGTTGGCTTATTTTATGAAAAATAACTCAAAGTTTTTACCATATTTAAGTTTAATAACCCGTACTATTTTTCTCTCGTGTTTAATATCTTGTACTATTTTTTTTTCTAATGTGTAATATCTTAACCTCTTCTTGTTTTTTCAACATGCTACCTTGAAAGTATTAAAATCCTCAAATTACCCGTACTGCTTCTTCTTCTTTCCAAGACACAAATAAAACCTTAATTTTATAGGAAGTTGGTTGAGCCACTCATGAAAGCGTTGAAAACCCTCATATAAATGATGTTAGCGGACAAGGTGGTGATGCTAAAGAAGGAGAGAGAGTGTGATGATGGTGCTGTAGAAGGAAGTAAAGAAAATGTGTTCAATTAGATTCAATTGAGTTTTTAGATTATAAAAGTGTTGAGATTATTGTGTTAGAAATAAGGAGAGAAAATAGTTAATGGTTATGGAGAAGGTTAAAAAAGTGGAGGAGATGACGTTAATAAAAGTGAGAGACAAAATAAGTTCACTTTTTTTTTTTTTTTGGATTAAGCTTTCTTAAAAAGAAAAATGAAGAAGTTGATGGGAAAAATAAAATGATAGTGGCGAAGAAAGAAAAAATGGTGTGGAGAGGAGGTAGGAGGAGGATGATTGGGTTTCACTTGGTTAGGATTTGGGTTTAATAAAAAGAAAATGTTAGGGGAAGAAGATGAGGATAAAAAGACCATTGAATTTCAGTTGAAGGGTAAAAATGTCTAATAATTTTGCATGGTATTAATATATAAAGTTAAAAAACTTTAGGTATTAAACATAAGAAAAAAATAGCACAGGATATTAAAGTTAAATATGAGGGAAACATTAAGGTATTTTTCATGAAATAAGTCATATGTGATTTCTAATTTGTATACATATTTCCTATCTATTTTTTACCCTCTCCAAATTCTTTGCACCCAATCAAATTGATTCTTAATACCAATCTTACTAGTTATATTCAGTTGCTCTCGTCTTAGACAAAGGTAATGAGTTGGATTGCATGTATGGTCATTCTTAGTGTGTTCTGCAATAAGACTAACCCTTGAATGGAATACCAAAAAAGGGAATTAACGGGTAAAGTAGTGTATTCAGAGGAATATAAATAAAGGGATGATGCAATTAAAAAAGAAAATGTGCTAAAATTAGAATACCTCAATTTTATGATTACAGGAAAATTGTAAGTAGAAAGGGACATGTTAAACATTTATTTCCTGCTATGATCTGTGAGTCCTTAATTCTTTTGGGTTGTATCCTTGTAACCTTCAAATGGTACTAATATGTTTAATGTTAAGAGTTAGTGAGACAAAACAATTGTAGCAGGGATGAGAAAGCATAAAGTCAAAAGAGCACATCGAGATTTACGTGATTTACTCAATCTTCACATGGAAATTCCGTTACATCAATGATGAATCATAGAAGGGAGGAGATGGCACAAAGACAGTAAAGAGCATCCCAAGATTTACGTTGTTCACCCAAACTATGCCAGAAAACGGATACTTTATATGATGACATTTAAAAGTTGTAAAACTTTGTTGCTGAGTCGACAAGAATACTGGTGCCACTACTGTTGTTAATGTCTGTCAAAATGTAATGGTTTCAACTTAAAGTGAAATATCATGATGGCTTTTGATATTGCGATTTTATGTGCAAACAAATATCAATTACTCTTCTTCCTCCTCCTCTTCCTCCCTCTGTTCCTTAACACCAGAAGGGACGATCTCGGACATTGAAGCTTCAGCCCCCGAATTTCTGCTAGCCTTCTTCGGAACAGGCTCACCCTTGGAAGTAGAGCCATGAGGACGTTTGGACACAGCCCGTCGACGCTTTTTAGCAAGTTGTTCTGTAACGCCCCGATCCGGCGGGTACGGAGACGTTACTGCGACGTATATACGCAGGTCAGAGATACCCTCACGTATATACGCTAAGCATCAGTACAGGCAAGAATCAGAGTACGGAAGCACGTGGTGCATTATACATTCCAACACATGAGTACAGTTACAAAGTTATCACCAGAGGTGACAAATATTACAATAATATTACATCACCAATATGGCGTAAATGCGAGAATACAAGTAGATGTACAAGTATGAACAGTATAAATGGGGGCTCAGAGTCATAACAGGAAAACTCTAGAGCCGAACAAGAGGGTCTGGAAGGATGGGACTCCGGACGGTCTGTTGAAAATTCACGCTACCGCTGCGCCACTCTGATCAGCAACTGGGAGAATCCACACGCTCCAAGCTCTGACATGCTTCAAGCTTCAGGACCTGGACATGAGGATCCAGAGGAGTCAGAACTCCCCAGGCGAGTGGTGATACAAAGGCCAGGTGGCGAGCAGGAGCAAGTAGATATACAGCATGTGATATCAAGTAGGGAAGACTCATAGCATGATCATAAGAGCAGGAGACAGGCGGGTTAGAATACAAGTAGAAAGCAGGATATGAACAGGTATAGTATAATAATCATAAAATCGGAAAGCCGAAGTAAAATCCGATACAAGCAAACATGGCAAGGCACACTGCAGATTCATAGCTGGCATCTTTTATTATTATTAGGGCCGTCTAAGTTGTAGGCTTCAGTATGCGTCCCATTCCACATACTTCCACTTACAACCTATATAGCCAATTATTATTATTGCTCGTCTTACCTGATGTCTAGATATGTGAACTAGCGTCCCAGCACACATATATCCATATCCGAGTAAAGCAAGATTGTTATTGGAAACCAACGGGGTATCAACGAACTATGTTTACAGTGGGTCCCGTACATGCCCGGGACCACGATCCAGGACGTTCCATCGCTGGGGTATGGAACCAGCCGCAAGGCTTACAGGAGGGTCTTATTGTATGCCTTTATCAAGATAGTACCAAGAAGGAGGGAGCCAGCACTCCCCTCGGTCGCCTGGAGGCCCACAGGTCAGACCGGAAGTTTTAGTTGCACAACATGCCTAGTACCATTGTAAACACGAACACATATTGATAGCCGCAAGTTTCCCCCGACCCGATGCAAGTTGTTCCTTTTTATGATTTATTATGTAATTATCAGTTACGGGAATAGCAGGTGCAAGACATGATCAGGAGTTCAGGAGTACATGAGTACTATAAATCAGGTCACTGTATATGTATAATACAGGATAACAAGTACAAGATTCGAGTCACTGCATGTAATGCAGGATAACAAGTATAGTGTTCCCGTAAATGTGATAATCACAGGTCAAGTATTAATATTTCAAGAGGCAAGTGATAAGTCATGTTATAATCAGAAGCAAGTGTCAAGTAGCAAGTCAGGTGTCAGGTGATGACACAACAGTTGTCAAGTGTTACAGACAGGTGTCAGGTATTAGCATGTAGATGGTAGGTATCAAGCAAAAGCATGTCAAGTGTTAACATATCAAGCGTGTACTTTGTCAAGTGATAGAATAATAGTTGAACACAATCAAAGAAAGTGTTAGTTCCAAACAACATAAATTATGAATAATACAAGTTGACCGATGAAATGGGAAGGTCAAGAGGAAAGCGAGAACACTCGCCTAAATCTTTAGAAACATAGTGAAATTCCCGATCACCGGAATCCAGGAAATCAACGCGTCAACGCGTTAAAGAGAGTGATAGATAGAGAGGATAAAATTAAGAGAGAGAAAGAGGATGAGAGAGAGGAGAGAGAAAGTGAGAGCTAGAGAGAGAAGTCCATGGAGAGAGAGAGTGTACAGGGAGAGAGAGTATGTACAAAGGGACGCAGTTTGGGAGTGAGACGCGGGGATCGCAGACGCGGGAGTTGCGTCGCGTAGATGCCACAAACGCGGGGTTCGACACCCGCGTTCAAGTCATAACACGAGGAGAACGCGGACGCGAGCATGAACTCCGCGTCGCGTTAAAACAAGAAGAACACAGACGCGGGCATGGGCTCCACGCCGCGTCAATACAGGAACGCGCGGATTGCGTTAAGGAATTGCTTAGACGCGGGGTGAAGATACGCGTCAGCAATCAACAGAGTGGAAGAGAGGAAGGGAAGGTGATTTCAGGGTGGTGGTATTCTTTGGTGAAGAAGATGGAGTTTGGTGGAGTAATGAAAAGGGAGGTGATGATGAAGGTGATGTTTGTGTTGTCGTTGCAATTGTCACCAGAATGATTACCGGAATAATCGTGAACGATTGCCGGAATAATCATCGGAAATGTTGCTTGCAATTGTCACCGAAATGATTACCGGAATAATCGTGAACGATTACCGGAATAATCATCGGAGATGTTGCTTGCAATTGTCACCGAAATGATTACCGGAATAATCGTGAATGATTACCGGAATAATCATCGGAGATATTGCCGACGAAGAAGAGCTCGGCCCCAATCCAAATGAGGTGGCCGACCTTGATGTTGTGATGATACTAGAACGCGAAGGCCGCATAAGGAATTGCTTGGACGCGAAGGTGAGCTGCGTCTAGCAATTAACAGAGAAGGAGAGAAAGACAAGGAAATAAAAGGCAGACGCAGGGAAAGAAGTGAGAGGGACGCACTGAATGAGGGAGAGGAGACGCAGGTTTTGGGAGGAGGAAACAGTGAAGGAAAGAGAAGGGAAAGGAAAAAGAAAGGAAAGAAAGAAAGGATGAAAAGAAAAGAAAGAAGGAAGGAAAGAATGATAAGGGAAATGGAGGATGGCCGGCGATGGCCGGCGGTCACCGGCGGCGGCCGGAGATGACCGGAATCCGATAGCCAAGCCCAAGCCAAAGAGGGTGCAAGTTTAGTGAAAATGAAAAATTAGAGTTTTATAAAAGGAGTTTCGGAGAGCGAACCAATAGCTCGTCGGAAAGAGTACGACGAGGAGAAGAAGATGGCATGATCGTTGGTGGCCAAGATGGTGTATATGGTGGTGGAGAGGGTGGTGAAACTTTGGAGCTTAATGGGTTCATGGTGGAGAAATGAGGAAGAAGAAGGTGGAAAAGATAGTGTTATAGTTGTTGTTGTTGTTGGAATGGAGGAGGAGATGGAGGAGAAAAAAATGGAGGTATTGGTGATGGAGAAAATGGAAGAGGGAAGAGAATGGTTGGCCAAAGGAAAGGAAAGATGGCCATTTTGGCTGCTGGTTTCGTTGCAGGGAATGGAGAAGGAAGAAGAGAAAAAGTGGAAGAGAGAGAAGGAGTGGGGGGTTAATATATAATGGAGAAAATAATATTATAATGTGCCACTCCCTTCCTTCCTTTACATAAAAGAACCTGCGTCCACTAAATGTTGCGTCCCCATAAAATGGAACCCGCGTCTGGCCAAAGAGCTAGACGCGGAAATAAAATCCGCGTCCAAGAAACGCGAATATTGCGTTTAAAGAAAAAGACAAAAAGTCATGGTGATTTGATCTGGGTTGAATTTGCACTTAAGCATTAAATGCAGTATGGAGGGGATCACTGCATTTAATGATGAATCCAGTTGGTGA
The DNA here is from genome assembly GCA_038442645.1 of Agave tequilana. Classification (NCBI taxonomy): domain Eukaryota; kingdom Viridiplantae; phylum Streptophyta; class Magnoliopsida; order Asparagales; family Asparagaceae; genus Agave; species Agave tequilana. The sequence goes on from JAVJIF010026678.1 coordinate 63,594, forward strand.
AACTCGCGTCTGAGAAAGGAGAGTGAAAATGAGGAAAAAGAGAAAAGTAGAATATCTGGATAAAATTCCGGTATCTGGGAAAACACCGAAAACTCCGGAAAAAGTTCAAAAATTTAAGTTGTTCAGAAAGCTTCCCAAAAATTCTCAAATATAATAAATATTATATAAAGATTTTTGGTAAAATCGGTTTTCAGAAATTCAATCTCATTTTCAAAATAAAAATCCTGAAGTCAACGGTCAATACCCGGTCTACACCGGGTCGGCCAGATTTTGATAAAATCTGAAAAATCTCAGAAAATGTCTGAAAGAAGAAAATATAATTCTAAGAAGTAATATGAAAGCGGAATCCAGAAATTTGATTCCAATTGTAAATTAAAATTCCTGAAATCAACCAGTAAGACTGGCCGACACCAAATCCAGTAGAATTTCGATAAATTTAGAAAATTCTCAGAAAAAGTATTTAGATAGAAAATGTAATTTTAAGAAGTTACAGGAAAGCCGTTTCTTGAAATTCAACTCCGTTTGTTAATTAAAAATCCGAGAATCGGTCAGCGGCACTAGCCGACACCGGTTTGAAGAATTCTGATTTAATTTAGGAAAATTTTAAAAAATCATAGAAAATTCAAAATATTGGAAAACGATGTTTGAAACTAAAATCGGTCAAATCATAATACCAGAAAGTCCAAATCGAGCAATACTCTAGGATCGGTCCCTCGGTTCAGAGTAGGGCTGACTCCGAGTTCACGAATCCAGATCCAAGGCAAAACAATCATATAAATAAACTCATAATACAAAACAAATACAGGAAGTAAATCAAAAATACGATCAGAAAATATGAATACGCAACTAAAGTACGTATTCGGGGAGCGGGGCGTTACATGTTTCTTCGGTACTGCTGCTCTCGGTTCCACCCCTGTCTCCCCTCTTACCTCTTTCTCAGCTGCTTGGTATTCCTCCATGCTTCGCACGCATTGTTGGACACCAATTTGTCCTTATAAGACGCTTTAATACTCTTGATACATGAGTGATTTATTGAGAAATCAGGCATCTGCTAGCCTGGGAATACCAAGTGCAGAAACTGAGGCTCGTGTAGCAGTGGGCGTCTTGTGAGGCAAGCTGAAAATAGTTTTTGTCCCTCCAGCCACACTGTAATACCAGGCTCGAGCACCTTCAAACAATTCCCGCTGAAGGAGAGTTTGGCATTGGGGTTACCAACATATAATTGGTCATAACCGAATTGTCGGGCAAAACGGTTCGGCATATAGGGCTCGATCGTACATGAGTTCCCTTGCCGAAAGAGCAGGTACCCGGGTCTAATATTAATTTGCCACCAGAAAAACTCCCGATGACAACCTTGTGAAGTCATCTGGTCCCGCAAGGTCAGCAAATTATCCCCGTAAGATGCACCAGTAATCTCGGGGAAGCAGCGGTCGAGATGGTAGTTCGAAAAGTTTAGAATACATTCCGAACATAGAACATATAATAACAAGACCAGCTTGAGTTCTCCAGTTTCTGCACAAAAGGGACAAACCCCTCGGATAGAGACACCGGCGTCATCAGGGCAAGGGCAGTGCATAACGTACCAAGCCATCAGGTACGTGTATGGAAGCTCGATCCTGGGGTTGGGGGTCTTCACTCTTGGCCTCCCCTCCGAGTCAACCTCTGGTCTACCTTTGGAGTCAACGATGGCCTCCACTTTGCACAGGCTTTGAACCAGAGCCCGTAATTCACTTGGATTCCAGCCACCATTGCTGGAAGGAGGGCGATAGACCTGCCATAGGCCAACAAGACCGCCGGGTACACCACACCGGCGACAATCACTTCATGCGGCAGTGTCGGCACTACGCAGCGCTTCAGCCATAGCATGAGAAAGCTCGCCAATAGCGCCCGGTCAGAAATAGAGATCCGGGCTTGATGATGAAAACTTTCAAAAACCGTATCAGGTTTGAAAGTGTCTTCATTTGACTCCGTGGTGTAAGAGCTCACAGAGGCGTCAATCCTCTCAGCGATTTCTTCGTCGGTACTAGGAGCCAGAATGGTCACTGAGTGATCTTTTTCAGTTATACCATAAACAAGTAGCTTGCCCAAGACATCTGCTTGACACCCCTGGCCCTTCAGGAGGTTATTTGACCGCAGATGTGGAAGTGACACAACACTTCCCAATAGGTCTCATATATTTGAGGGCTCTCCTTCCTCAATAGATGAAGCTCTTAGAAGTTGGAACATATTCTTCATAAGGGGCGTCTCTCATAACCAGCCCCAAAACTTCATATAGCTCATGAAGGGCGAGCCCCATCTCTCTGGCCGGAGTAAAAAATGTCCCCGTCAAAGGGTTATAATGCTCTAGGATGCCGTAGTAGAAGTTATGAGAACTTTGCGGCAGGCTATACTGCACAGCCCTGACCGCATGATGCAGCCCCACCTGTTCCAGCAGAGCTCCGAGTTCGACGAGGACAAATCCCACCATCTTGCCCCACCAGGATCTGTCGGAAGAATGAACCCACCCGAGCAGGCGGAAGTTAAAGGGAAAATCACCCCTTACCTTCATGAACTGATTGATGAAGGTAGTGCCGAGCCGAGGGGGTCCCCTCTTGGATACTCAGGTCTGACCAATCTGGGAAACAAACCAAAAACCTCTTTCCCATGACCGCCAGAGTGTACTCCTTTGGCGCCTAGTATGCCGAGAGAGACACCGGAGACAAATCGGGTAAGATCCCATTCCATTGCACGGTGAACAGACATGCGCTGGAGATAGGATAAGGGATACATCCTCTCCATATGGGAAAAAAGAATTTCCTATCCCCTATCTGGCGAAGCCACTTGTAATCGCCGTCATGCAAGGCACTACCATCTTCGTCAATATCATCGCCAAAGAAGACAGGTTTCTTTAACGGAGTGCGTGAATCCGTCTCAAATACTCCGTCGGTGATAATTTCCCGGAGGGTCTTCATGCTGACTTTAAAGATCTTCTCCTTTCGCTCCTTCGACTTATCAATAGTCACAGGAGCAGTCTTCTGCAACACAAAGGTCAGATTGTGGTCAGCACCGCCTACATATCCAAAGTGGCACTTTTTGGATAGAGGGTTGGAGGAATATCGTACTGCAAAAGAAAATAAATTTGATCAGAAATCTAAAAGAAAATGATTAAGTGTTTGCAACTCAAACGCAGAAATGAATCCAGACGCGGAGATCATCAAAATCTGCGTCCAGATCCAAAGATCGCGAGGCTAGCATGGAGCCCGCGTTTTAAAAATCTAGGACTTATGAAAATTTCTAAGTATCGAACTCAGACGCAAGATTCATTAAGACTGGCGTCTAATCTCACAAGACGCAAGAATCGTAAGAAATCTGCGCTGAATCCCTCACACTTAGAAATATTCTAAGTATTGGATCCAAAACGCAAGGCTCAATGGGGCCCTGTGTTCAACAAACAGGTACGGACTCAAGCGGATAAAAGATACAGAGGTCATCAAAACCTGCGTCTTGTCTATTGACTCAAGAACCGCGCCTGAAGATCAAACATGGGCATGAGCCCGCGTTGGCGGTTCACATTCAAAAGGGATTTAAGAGTTAAAAGAACTCTGTAAGCCCCTTTAATGGCGGAGGAAACAAGTCCGATGATTTAAATAACTGAAATAGGGGATTCCTGTATGGAGGAACCACCATTTGGTCTTAGGAACGATGGCCTTGGAAGGCGAAGCAGCATGCTTAGCCTTTGGTGCCATTGCGAACCGTGGAATCGGTGTTGGGAATGAAAGAAACGAGAAGAACAAAAAAGCTTCAAGCTTTCTTAACCCTCAGAAGTTCAAAGGAAAAAGAAGAGTCTGATGATGACTCTTGAAAGACTGTTGCCTTTTATAGGCACAGTGATTCGCAGAGATATGCGGCGCTTAACTAGACGCCTAATATCTGCCTGACGCGTGGAAAGCGTATTAAATGCAGCGCGAAATCCACCAAAAAGAAGATGTCCCCTCAATTCTACAGGACACGTGGCAACGCGCTCACAACACGGATTCGCATTCAATAGCTGCGTCTTCATCCCAAAAGACGCGTCCCTCCGAAGGTCGCGCCTTTTCAACTAGGCCAAAGCCGCGTCTACTCCACAGAGCGACAGCCGCGTCTTCATCCCAAAAGACACATCCTACAGAAGGCGCGTCTTTAAAACCGCATAACCCCTGCGTCTGCAGGACTTGCATTCAGTCCTTACTTCTGCAATTCAGTTCAACAGTACACTGGCACAAGCAGATGACTGTTCACCCTGGTTTAAAGTACACCAACGACAAATCCAGAGCATCGGGGAGGTTTAGACTGTGTATCTAGACACTCGCCACGATCATTTTGACGGCTTCAAAAGAGTTCAACAGTACACTCACGAAGGCCATACTTCAAATAAGATAAAGCTCGGAGCATTGTCAGTCCAATCATGAGAAGGGTGAATTCAGCCATCTCTTGTTTGACGGGAGAATAGGGTTCCTTGTAAAATTTTCTTAAATCAATTGAAAGATTACAATGGATTTACACTACGATTACAAGAGAGGGAAGATGTTGAGACTTGAATCTCCCCTTTTTTAATGCTGGGATCTTCAGGTGGCGGTGAAAAGTGAATCTTATTTTTCGTTGACCGGTGAACGTCAAGAACTCTTGGGGATCTTCTCTTGGATGGTCGATGGAGTGACACAGCTCCTGATTGACCAGGAATCTCAAAGAGATTGTATGCAAAGATTAGCTTGTACGCAGCAAGTTGTTTGAAGAGTTGAACTCTCTTTCCTTTTCTGTGGAAGCTCACAAGTCAAATTCTTCTCCAGAATTATCTGACCAACCGACCCCTTCTGAGAAAATGGATCTAATATCTCTTGTACAAGAATATATAGATGTCTTCGCCTGAATTAGAGGACATGCCTGGGCTTGATCCTCAAGTGGCTATGCATCGCCTCAATATTAATACGGGCGTAAAGCCTGTCAAACAACAACAGCGACGATTCCGTCCAGAAGTAATGGAGGCAATTCAATCAGAAGTCAGAAAGCTTATAGACTCTGGCTTCATTAGGAAAGAACAACATTCTGATTGGATAGCCAACATCGTCCCCGTTGCTAAAAAGAACGGAAAGATCCGGATCTGCATTGATTTCTGTGATCTAAACGAGGCTTGTCCTAAGGACGAATTCCCACTGCCAATCACAGATGTCATGATTGACAATACGTGTGGATTCGAGCGAATGTCCTTCATGGATGGATTTTCAGGTATAATCAAATCAAATGTATCCTGACGACGAAAAACATACCTCTTTCAGGACACCACGGGGGTATACTGCTACACCGTCATGCCCTTTGGACTAAAGAATGCAGGGGCGACATATCAAAGGCTATGAATGCCATTTTTCACGAACACATGCGCAAAACGGTGGAATGCTATGTTGACGACATCGCAGTAAAAAGCCGCGCAAAAGGTGATCATATAACTGATTTAAAGGTTGTCTTCGACATCATGCGGACACCCATCAATTGAAGATGAACCCCACCAAATCCTTCCTAGGGGTGGCCAGTGGCAAATTCCTAAGATTTGTCGTAACCTCCACGGGAATTCATTTGGATCCAGAAAAGGTTCGCGCTATCCAGGAATGCAACCTCCGAGAAACCTCAAGGAGCTCAGGGGATTGCAAGGACGATTGGCGTACATTCGAAAGTTCATCTCAAATCTCTCCGGAAGATGCCAACCCTTTACCAAATTAATGAAGAAGGGTGTTTCGTTCATTTGGGACAAACGCTTGCCAGCAAGCATTTGAGGAAATTAAGCAGTACCTCACTCACACAACACCAGTCCTTGCAGCTCCGGTGTCCGGAAAATCTTTCCTGATATACGTCCGAGCGATGGATCATTCTTTAGGAGCTTTATTAGCTCAGAACGATGATCAAGGACGAGAGCAAGCGATCTACTATTTGAGTAGAACAATGATCGGGGCCGAACACCGTAACAACCCGATCGAGAAGGAATGTCTGGCATTGGTGTTCGCTGTCAGAAAATGCGACAATATTTGGTAGGCCAAACTATAAACGTCATATCAAAAGTCAACCCCTTGAGTTACTCATGACAAAGCCTTCATCGCTAAAACGGTTGACTGGCAAAATGGGTCATATTGCTATCCCAATATGAAATGCACTTTTTACCACAAAAAGTCATTAAGGGACAAGCGGTGGCGGATTTCCTGGCGGAGCATCCAGATCCGAGGGCCGCCAAACTTTACGAGGATCTCCCAGATGAGGTCGCTGAAGTCTGCCAGACCCAGACATCCTTTGAAAGGCAAGTGTGGCAACTTTTCTTTGACGGTGCATCGAGAACAGGCCCAAAAGGACATATAATAGCAGGAGTAGGGGTAGTACTCGTCTCCCCACAGAACTATGTGATTCCTCGAGCTGTCTCATTACCGAGCCTTGTTCCAACAATGTAGCGAAGTACATGTCCTCTTGATTGGGATGCAACTCGCCGATGAGATTGACGTTAAAAATCTCGAAGCATATAGTGACTCTAAACTTATCGTCAACCAAGTTCGCGGGGAGTACGAAGTCAGACATGAAGATCTAGTACCCTATTACAACACAACTGTCCACATGGCCGAGAGTTTACAAACTTCTACATTGACCATGTACCACGCAAGCAAAATGCGCATGCAGATGCACTGGCGTCTCTCGTTGCCTCCTTAGCTCTTCCAGCTGGAGTAGTAGAGAAAATATTTGTCCACAGCCACGACTTATACTGCCCGAGAATTGTTCTTGAGGACTACTAGGAGCCAACGGCAGATTGTCAAGACAAAGAAGTTCTTGAGTCGTCAACCGTCCAGAGCTTAGAGACTGGCGATTTCCTTACATTGACTATGTCTTGTATGGTATCCTGCCTGAGGACACAAGAACGGCTATCATTAAAAGGAAAGCCCCCAAATTCTACTATAACGCGATCACACGAAAGTTGTATCATCGATCGCTGACGGGATCTTACTTCGCTGCCTATCGCAAAAAGAGGCACAAGAGGTTTGAAAGAAGCCATGACGGTACGTGTGGAGCCCATCAACCTGGCCCAAAACTTGCGAATCGACTCCAAAGGTTAGGATATTATTGGCCTAAGATGATCGCTGACGTCATCACCTATGCCAAAAGATGTCACGCCTGCCAAGTGCATGGTGATTTCATCCATCAAGACCCAGGGTACCTTCACTCTACGACTTCAACCTGGCCATTTGAGATGTGGGGGATGGATTAGTTGGCCCTATCAGCCCAATCATCATCAAAGGACATCGGTTTATTTTAGCCATAACCGACCACTTCTCCAAATGGGCTGAGGTCATTCCTTTAAAGGAGGTAAAGTCATCTGATGTGATCAAATGCGTTAAACATTACGTCATCTACCTTTTGGTGTACCTCGGCGAATCGTCCATGACAATGGACCCCGTTCGTCAGTCAAGCTTTCCCAGAGGTTCTGCGCTAAGTTCAGAATCCAGAGTGTGTCCTCAACGGCATACTACCCCGCCCGCCGCTAACGGTCTCGCAGAAGCTTTCAAAAAACCCTTAGCAAAACTTCTCAAGAAGTTTGTCTCGAAAAGTTAGCGAGACTGGGACGATGAGTTAGGCGAATGCTTATGGGCCTATCGCACAACTGTTTCGAACCCCAACTAAAGTTACTCCGTTTTCGTTGGTATATGGGTGCGAAGCCGTGCTTCCACTAGAGTCCAAATCCCATCTCTACACGTCGCCTTGACAGCGGAGATGACAAGTGAGAAGAAGCGTCGACAGCGACTCAAGAATTGGAGGCCTTAGATGATAAACGTCTGCAGGCCCAACAACAAATCGAGCTCTACCAAGCCCGGATTACAGAGCCTCAACAAGAAAGTTAAGGTGCGAACTTTCAAGAAATGACCTTATCTTAGCCGTCAGAAGACCTATGGTGATGACACATAAGACAAAGGAAAATTCCAGCCTAAATGGGAAGGACCATTTGTAGTAGAGTCAGTCTACTCAAATGAGCATATCGCCTCATAACTTCAAATGGCGATACACTCATGATGCCGATCAATGGCAGGTTCCTGAAGAAGTACTATCCTTAATATTACTCTTCCGCTGATCAAGTTAAAAGTACACCTCTGATCAAAGCCAGATAAAAGAAAAGTTTTCTTTCCTTTATTCGGTCATATCACGGTAGATCGGTGACAAGCTAATCAGGACTGACTGTACCATGACGCATGATGTAAATATTGATAAAGAAACGAAAGGCGAAACTTAGGTTTTAATATTGCTCTCTTCATTAATGTTCGACGTCTCCGACGGCTAAGGACAGAGGAAAATGTTGGCTTCTAAGCCCACATAAGTCTTCGACAACTCACCATGCTGAGGGGAATAACATGGCTAGCCCAACTCCACGGTAGTTGGTAAAGGCACCTCAAATCCGTTGATAGCTGAGTGTTTGCTAAAAATCCTAAGTGGACAAGATTCCACCCTCTCCTCTAAAATTCCTTACCAATTCTCATACACAGAATAGTAGGTCTACAAAATACAATCATTGCTACGTTAACACTATACCTCTGGTAATGAAAATTTTCAATACTCCTATCGAGTACAAACTTACTTATCAACTCTATATGGGGAACAAGTCTTCAAATCTGTCAAGTTAAAATTACGCCTCTGACATTTTAATTCTACTTATCACTTCTCATCAGTAGAATGGCAGGTCCTCAAATTGCTCCCATCACGAGTCAATTTCTGTCAAGTTAATACCACACCTCTGACAAATTACTGTTAAGTTTAACATTACACTTCTAACAGTAATCAAGGTGCTGCCAAGTTCAATATTATACCTCTGACAGTCATTTTTCCTCAGACTTTCATATCGAAGCTGAAATGAACGATTCTAAGTTTAACACCACACCTCTTAGCATACAATCATTGCTAAGTTTAACAATACACTCATGGCTATGATTTTCCCTCAGACTTCCTTGTCAAAGTCGAGATGACCATGTCAAGTTCAAAATTATACCTCTAGCATTACCCTCACTGTCAAGTTAAACATTACACCTATGACAGTGACAGACACGTTCAGTCTCCCAATGAAGCTGGAATACCTTTGAGTTAAGTTAATCTTACACCTCTGACTCACACCCTTGTCGAGTTAACATCACACTTCTGACAAGACTATATTCAACCCCGTTAAGTCACACCCTGACGGAAAAAGTCTTCCTACATTCCCATGAGTCTAGTCTCACTTGTTATCCTCGTCAACAAAATACAAGTCCACTTAAAACATTGTTAGGTTAACATTACACTGTTAACAGTGTTTTCACTAATCCTCAGCTGGGTCTTAGTCAAGTTAATTTCAAACCTCTGATGAAAACTTATCCTCCCTGGGGGTACAAATTCCACTGTCACTCTCCTTTATAGATTGGCAGGTCACAAAAATTATCTCAATTCTGTCTAGTTAATATCACACCTCTGACAGCACTGTTGGGTTCCGAAAATCAGATCTTTCTACAGACTTGACTCGTTAAGATTATTATCATATTTTTGACAAGTCAAAGATCCTTTACTTCTATTCATCTGATTTCAATACAAAAAAGGAATTCAAGACAATAGAAGAAGATAAGGAAAAAGTGTCGCTTTTAGTTATATATGAAAGTGATACAAAACGCTCTCTTATACAATAAGATTGAGTGTTACAATACAGGAGTACAAAGAAGTCCCTCTCTCAGTGAAAGGTTGCACTCACTCCCTGAAGCATTCTCACCACTCCAACTACAAGATGTTTGGAAGAGCGCCAAAGAAGGGCTGAGCACTATTGTAACGATCGGATGCTGATTACATCATAATGCATGACGTAAACATAAAGGAGTCCATCGTTGACCAGAACAATGGTGTGTTCTTGAGGTCGAAATGTAGCAGAACCTTCTGATTCCACCTGACCAACTGGTGCAGGCCATGATCCTTCGTTGATGAACATCTCTACCACCAGAAAGTCATCCAATGAACATGATTTTTTGTCGATGTCACTTCTGGTGTAAAGATTGTTGAGGATTCGAGACCTTACAGGTGACGTCCTCTTTCCAGTGACCTGCAGGAGGACCATACCCACCACCATATCCACCGCCATAACCCACTGTGACCATGACGAACCGGAAGCATGAGTGGTGCATTGTGTCCAATGAGGTCTCGGCGGATGTCAAATCCTGTCTTCGTAACAGTAGCCATGACTTCTCCTCCAATGGTCGACCATCGAACAAGTTCGCTGGCCGATATATTCTCCAAGGGCCAGCGAATATGCGAAAGGATGATTGAGGCTACCTGCGAGAAGTAAAAAAAATCAGGAGATTAGAATCCAGAAACAGAAAGATTGAGGAACAGACGCGGCTATGACTGTAGTCTTCAGACGCGGGGATGACCCCGCGCAGCAAGTCAAAACTCTGTTATGACAGAAACAGACGCAATCAAAGTTGTGGACTTCGAAGACACGCAGACTTGAACGCGGCCTAATTTAAGACCTGCGTCTAAAGTATAAAGACGCGAAGAGAACCAGACGCGAGAATTGTCATATCCTTATTTGAGAAATAAGGGTTGCTACATTCAAGTCTGAAGCCTTCGGCCTGAGTTAAAGTTCTTCTAAGTCAACAGCCTCAAACGCGAGTTCTGTATGTAAAGCTCGCAGTCCAGGGTAAAGCCCATTACACTCGCGTCCTAGGGATTTTGAGTCAAGTTCAGACTCAATCAACTCGCACTTCATCAGGAAGTCTAAAAGGCGCAACTTCCAAATAGTAGGCGCACCAGTCAGACTTCAAGAGAAGGTCAAGAAGATGAATCTCTTCAAGGGACAAGCAAAACTGAAACTCAGTTGGACTAAATATTTCATGGCAGACAAGAATTCCTACCCGCAGAATAACTCTTTAAAGGTTGAACTTTCTGCATCAAGGCGCAGACATAAAAGGTACTCAAAGAGACGTTTTTTGATCTGAAATCACTTGACAGTGATATCTTCTGGGAGATTAAAGAAAAGCATGAAAGCTTTGGGTCGTCGTCGTCCATGGAGGCAAATCTCATTGAAGGAAGAAGATGAAGTCTTTGAAGAAAGAAGATGAATTCCCTCAGAGCGCCTGCTCTCAAGGGAAAACGTCTAAGTAATGGACTGTTAAGGGGGTGAGGCCTATTTTAGGCAACCCATAAAGCCTGTAATTAATGACGCACTAATCAGAGCCATAGGCTTTAATTCTCGCACGAATGTCAAAACCCAATGAAAAGCTGACGCGTGGATTATCGCTTCGGGAAGCGGCGAGGACTCAAGCCTCCAACCGTCAACGCCAACTTGGCATTTAAAGACATTAATGTCTAAGCCCGATGAAGGGCTGACGCATGGACTGCTGCTTCGGGAAACATCGGAGGACACAAGTCCCCAATCGTCAACAGCCGATGTGACATTTAAAGATCTAACAAGATCTTTAGACAAGCTGCATGTAACACTTGAGAGAAACGCAGACCCAAGGGTCGCGTCCTGAAACCCGCGTCCCTTTGTGAACTCGAAGGCGGCGTCCTTCTTCATTCCTGTTAAGAGTTCAGTAACCGCGTCCCTTGGAGTGTTCAAAGCCGCGTCCCCTCAGCAAATGGGGCTCATTCCGAGATCGCACCTTGAAGTCACATAAAACTTGAAAGCTGCGTTCCGAAACTTGCGTCCTCAACAGAGAAGGCCTATGTCATTTACAGGGATCCTAAGAACTGCGTCTCCATTGCGAGACGACAATTGTGTTCTTATCATAAACTCAATATCAAGGGTCCAGAGACGCGTTTCTACTAAGATTGTGCGCGTCCCATCAATCAGCTGAGTTCCATGCATCAGTCTTGTGGAGCTTCAGGACCGCGTCCCCACTATATCCTGAACTCTGCAGCCTGACAGAATTAAGGGCCGCGTCCGAGGATCTGCGTCCTTCCCTAATCAGAACCACGTCTATTTTTTTTAAAAAAAAAGGAAAGCCCGTGCGTCTCCACGGTGCCTCCATTAGCGGGTTAGAGATGCTTTTTCCAAGACCGCGTCTCCATTATAATCAGAACCGTGTTTGGCTCAAGGACTCAGTTCAGCCTAAGTCTATGGCCAACTAAAGACTACAGTCACGAGCTGCAATTATAAAATTGAGTTCTCATCTACAGCAAAAAAAACTTGAAATGGAGAAAAGTCCTGGAAACTCTTATTATTTGATTCAAAAAAATGGTAAAAGTAATACAGACGCTCTTGACAAGTAAAGTTTTTTTTACAAAAAAAGGAGGTTAATAATCTTGCTTCGCCAAAGAACGGATTTGTCTCCGGAGACGATGTCATCTCGTGCTGGCGTGCTTTCTCAACCTCCATCAAGTTTGGACCCGCAACTCCTCCTCGGACAAAAATTTCTTCAGCTAGCTGTGCTTGAAGAGACTCTCAGTCTGGAGGAATGAGTAGAAAGGTCTCTTTCAGCCTGTATCTTAGCAGTTTCCAGCTCCTCCAACTTCTTCCTGGCAGCAGCAAGCTTCTGCTCATTGATCTTAATCAAGGCTTCTGCCTTGGTTATGGTAGCTCGAGCTGTGGCAATAACCTACTCTGCGCTCTGTATGACGATTTCAGATTCCTTGAATCGCCAATCAGCCTTTGGTGGTCAGCCTGAAAATGCTGGAGACGGCTGGTCTCTTCAGATATTTGTTCCTCCATCTCCTTTCGCTCATATTCTTGAGCAGTAAGAAGCTTATCCAGAGTTATCCGAACCTCGTCTACTAAACCAGCATTTTTCAGGGACTTGAACTCTTTCAGATGGCTTCCCAGCTGCTCCACCAGCATCAGGCATGCCCTATACCCTGCGAAGGACCCCAGTATGACTAATGTCCCGATCTGATTTTCGAGAAGTATTCGGCAAATCAAAAGAGTGCCCCTAGAAAGGATGAGGTCAATGCATGATCGCATGGAAGCAAAAAACTGTGCACCATTTGACGTGCCAGCTCCTTTCATGATATCATTAGCTGGAGAGACCCTGCTGACGAACTCCCGGATCTCCTTTTCCATTACCGGACGAGAGACAGGAATCGGCTCGTCTTGCACAGGAGGGATGTCAACGACAGGTTCGTCAGGAGCTGAGATGGTCGTCGACACTTCTGGGGTGGTTATTGTTGTAGCAGCCTCCACGGCGACTGAAGTGACAGCAAACCTGGCAACGTCGGGTTCCTCGGTTGAGGTTTGAACTGTACCACCCTCTGCCTCAAGGCTTGCCGCAATATCCTCTACTGGAGCTACCCCAGCACTCTCTGCCAACCACCAAAACATCAAACATCACAATAAAAGAACGAAATTTTCAATGCGTCAATATCCCCTTACCAGGTTGAGGATCTGAAGATGGCGAATTTCTGGGTAGATCTTGTGCGGTTGAGACCGCCTGGACTTCGACAGTTGCACTCTCTTGAGGCATTCTGGTAGTAAGAGCCTCAAGGCCCTCCTGTTGGGCCAACTCTTGTATCATTTCCTCAATCTGAGAGGAAGTTGTAGCTTCACTGTCGACAGCCAGCTCTATAGCACAAAGTCAAAAGGAAATGTCAGAACCATTCCCTAGCTAAAGGAGAAGCCGGTTCAAAAAGACAAGGAGAGTACCTTCAGCAGCAGCGATTGTTGCTATTGGCGAAACCGTCACAGGGTCACACCCTTGTATCTCTTCCTCCGAAATATGTGAGAATTTACTCGGATCTGGAAGAGTGGGTTCATCGTCAAAATCGACTTCATCGCCAGAATAATATTCATGCTCTCTGGACGATGAAGACGATAGTTCAACACAAGAGGCCTCGGCAATCGAGACCTTACCACCAAGTACCCCAGTAGTAGGGTGGGATCGACTGCTCGCGAGCTGGGCATAAATACAGTAGGAGACCCAGGCTGTTGCTCCTCACCCCTCCTCTCTTGAACTGAAGAAGACCCTGGCTGAGTTGAGACCCCTGGAATCTCAATATCATCCCTTCCTAGCAGGTCAACCTCGAGTTGCTCAGCCTCTTCAGTTGTAGCGGGTTCATCTGCGAGCTCCCCTTCTTCTAAGATCACGGGG